>OX465098.1:15586786-15691786 GCA_949987625.1 Chalcis sispes | reverse complement strand
GCTTTTTACAATTGATTCGCCGTCGTCATTGATTTCTCGTTGCTTTTTAATACGAGAGCGATGCGCTTTTGTTTTTTTTTGCGTGCTCGTTGTTTTAAGGTTTCTCGATATACCAAATTTCCCCGCGTACGCTCGTGTCGTTCTTTTCTTTATTAACGGCAAAATTAAAAAGGTAAATTTGAATAAACGTTTAATTAACTTTACCTGGATTTAAAATATAACGAATTGTGTTTAAAATGTACAAAACAATCATAAATTGAGAATGTGTTTAAGTTCATTATAAACGTTTCGAGATTCATTAACTATAATATTCGTATAATATATGTAAGTTTAATTCATCTTTTTAAAATTTTATTTGTATGCATGGAGTAAAAATATTTAAAATAAAATAATTATCTTTGAAAAATAATGATATAAAGATCAAATATGAAAGCTAAAAAAAAAAAAAAAAAACAAAACGTCCTAAGTCAATGAGCGTTATCTAATAATTAGATAATTTTTTTTTTTTTTTATAAAATATCAGTTATCTGTTGAATAAAAGCACGTGAAACGTGATAAAACGTATATTACGTGATATTTTGCAGCGACAGTTAACTCTTTCGGAGGAAAATAACATATATGCGTTTTAATATCAGAGCCAGAAATTAAACTGACACAATGTGCCTGTCTGAAACAATGTGATAAAAAAGTAAATCTTTTATAATACATATATATTTTTTTACAATATAAATAAAAATAGCTCGTTGATTCGAGTGAAAAAAAAAAATGATTTATTAAAACTCTGTATTCAAGCGATAAACTTTATATTTCGAGAAGACAACAATATTACGCTAACGGATGAAAAATTTATTTCTCGAAAAATTATCGTCTTGAATTTACATTAAAACTAGTCCACGAATAAAAAATCCAACGATTAAAATTTCAAAGAAAGATAACGTGACGTTTAAAACGCTCTCGACTCGAACTTGACAAACTTAAATATATGAAAACAAGAGAGAGAGAGAGAGAGAGAGAGAGAGAGAGAGAGAGAGAGAGAGAGAGAGAGAGAGAGATAGTAAGAGAGAAATAGAAAAGGAGGAAAAGCGGCCAAAAAGAAAGACATTGTATGTTAATGTACAAACGTTAACGAGGTCGACACGCGAGCGATCGATTCGGGTATTACAGGTCGCGCGCGGCGCGTTATGCTCATTCACAGGTGACGCCGGCGTTTCGAGACAGGCATACATACGCACACACATGTACATACATGTACGCACAACGCGCGCCGCCAAGATAATTAATCCCATTCAGCTTGTTACCGATAATTAATCCCTCGGGTATGTCTCTCTTTCTCTCTGTCTCTATCTCTCTCGATAGCATGTAGGTGGAAAAACACAATGGAACGCGGAGAGAGAGAGAGAGAAAGAGAGAGAGAGAGAGAGAGAGAGAGAGAGAGAGAGAAAGAGAGGGATGGAGCCTCGTAGAATCAGCAAATTCAGATCGGACACGCGCGTCGGACAGGAGGCGAAGGGACGAATGCGAAATGCCGATAATTTCCTGGCATTGTCTCCAGTTGGTAATCGGGAAATTAGCATCTTTTCTCCAAAGAGTGGAATGATAACGACGATGAAATGGCATTGATGCGATTAATGCTTCTCCTTTTATCTCTTTCTCTTTTCATTTTTAATGACCCGAAATATTTGTCGTCATTGTGAATCTAATTTTAATCGTGAATACGTACGCGTTTGGTGCACAAACCTACCAATGAGTAATCAATACGTCGTAATTGTTTTGATATTTATAGATGAAAATTCAGACTTTTTCTTTTCTTTTTTTTTTTTTTTTTTTAATATCTAGGAATTTGCAATTATTTTATTTGAATCAGTTTTTTCATATTTTTCATTTCATTTATCATTAAAAACGTTTTCAATATTTAATATAAAAAATAGAATACACACACACACACACACACACACACACACACACACACACAAACGCGCGCGCGCACACGCACACGCACACACACATATGTTCGATAAAAAACGAGACTTTTTAAACATTTATTTTCATTTTTTTAAATATTTTACAAAAATTCGAGATGAAATGAAATATTTTAATATGATACGGAAAATGTTTCATAAAATTTAATAAAAGGTTATCATTATTTTTAACTTTTTTTTTGGAATACGTAGCGAAATTAAAAACTATATTACATCGTAGATATTATTTTTTAATGGCTACTTTGATAAATTTTAAATAACGTATTATTTATGGATAATGAATTCTTGTACGGCTACATTTTCAGAATTTCAAGTATTGCGATAACGAAAATGAATAATTATAATATTTCAATTATAAATATTGTAAAATATACGCGAAAATTAAAATTTAAATAATTTAACAAGAAATATAACGTTACGATGTATAGTCGGGGTGAGGCGATGTGTTTTTATTAAAATTAAAAAAATTGTATTTAATGAATACGAAGCTTGATAATAACGCATTCGCAATAAAAAATAAAATGATCGCGATAATAATAAAATATTATCTATGAAATACACCGAATTTATTAGATTTAACACATTTGTAGTTTAGTAGAATAAATTGACCATTTAATAAGTATTTAAAAATTCGTTGCTTCAATTTTTTTTTTTATTAAAATTATATTCCGTTATAAAAGCTATCTTTAATAACTTCGTCGATGAAATCCAAAACTTTACCTTCGAATTACCCTATCACAAATAAAAAAAAAGAAGAAAAAAAAAGAAAACCTTATTTCAAAGTCGATCGCCAACAATTTTTCAACTAAACCCTGACTAAGGTTACATAATTTCACAGCGAATCAAGTCGACGAAATCGATCCTTGCAATAAACGTTCCTCGCAACTTTTCTCTCTTTTTTTCTCCTTTTGCCATCCATACTTCGCCGTCTTTTTCTTGCTATATATATATATATATATATATATATATATATATATATATATATATATATATATATATATACATATATCAGCAGTGGAAAAATCCCATTAATCGAGTACCGGGCAATAATTTCCGCGGCTCTCGGTGCGCAGTGTGCGGAAATCAATCGAAGAGGTGGATCTCGTCGTAATTAACGCTCGCGAGAATGTGTGTATATACATATGTATAAATGTGTGTAGGTGTGTGTGTGTGTGTGTGTGTGTGTACAGGCGAAGAAGAGAATTCATTAGTCTTTCAATGCGCGTACACTTTAGGACGATCTCTCCTTTTTTTTCTCTTACTCTACCGATCCCTCGTCTTCTTTTTGTTTTGCCAGGCATGCCGTCCACGTCGCGAAGAATAAGGCTGGAGAATGGAAAAAAAAAAAAAAAAAAAAAAAAAAACGAAGTAGCGAGAAAGGAAAACGAGCGGCGCTCACGTACGAATACACACACATACATATGTGTACGGACGATGGGAAATCCAATAAATCGTTCGGTGAAATTGGCTCGACTTTTTAGTTTTGCTCGAGGGAGAGAGAGAAAAAGCACACGAGGTTTACTCGTCGTCTCGTCCTATTGTCTTTCTTTTCTCTCTTCCTCTTCCTGACTACTCTTCCTTCCTCGTTATTTATCTATTTATCTAACGCTATCTCTCTCTCTTTCTCTTTCTCTTTCTCTTTCTCTTTCTCTTTCTCTTACCCGCTTTACTCGTCTCCTTTAGATTGCTCTTTGTTTTTTTCGCTCCGTACGCTCTTAGTCTTCTCTCTCACTATTTTTTTCTTTTATATCGAAGCTCTCTAATTGCGAGCTCGTTATAGATAGGACTGTTGTTGTAGAATTTTTTGGTGTTGATGAATCAGTGCTTTCGAATCAAAAAAGCTTCTTATTCCAAAGATAACGTTTTCTTCTAATTTTATCTTCTTTTTCAGTAAATTAAAACGATTAATTGAAATGGTTGAAACGGTACTTATAAATTTATCGATTAAGTAACCGACGTTAAATTGAATTTCCGTCTGCATTTATTTTATCCTGGTGTACTTGAAATATTTATTAATAAATGTAAAACGATACGTTGCTTTATTTGTTAATAAATAATTTTTACTCGTGAAACGTTCGGCAAAATTTTTTAATAGAAAATGAGATAGCTGTTTTCACTTCCAATATTTTTCATCCGTTCATCTTCGTTAAATAAATAAGAAATTAAATAAACCATTGATAAAAATAAAGTTAATGGGCTAATTTAATTGTCAAAGCAAAATATTTAACGTTAATTAAGATAATAATAATAAATGTACGCATATGAAATAACGTCATTTAGAAAGCACCGGCAGTTAATAAGATTATGCCATACGATTTGCTTTTTCAATATTCTCCACCGTCTCTCCGTCTCTACATTATAGTGTAATTTTACATTTCTTTCGAATAAACGAGTTTTTTCTAGCCTCTTTCAACTTCTCGCTCTCTCTCTCTCTTTTTCTCTCTCTCTCTCTTTTTCTCTCTCTCTCTCTCTCTCTCTCTCTCTCTCTCTCTCTTTCTCTTCTTTTCTCTTATTTTCTCTCAGTTAGTTGGAGCCGAAAAGCTCGCAAAGACTAAATTCTAGTGCATATATAAACGCGTACGTAAAACAGTAGCGTCAAGAGAAAGACAGAGAGAGAGAGAGAGAGCGAGTTCTCTCGGGAGGATTAATTACCGAGAGCGAGACGCATAATAGCGCGGCAGAGCTTTCTCGGATCGCTGGAGATGATGGATGCAAAAATATGTTCCGCGTTCCCATTTCATATAAACTCCCGAAAATCCCACCTCTGCGCTTTCCTTTTTTCATATCTTTCATTTTCTTTCCCTCTCTCGTTCTCTATGCTTTCGCTTTTTCGTTTTTACAAAAGCGTCAAAAATGAAACGCATTTCATTGGCGTTTTCGAAATACGAGTGTCGCGTTAGGAAAAGTTGGAAAGAAGAGGAAAGAGAGAGAAAAAGAGAGAGAGAGAGAAAGAGAAGGAGGAAAGAAATTTCGCGAGTCAGCGAAATAAACACCGAAAATATTTCTCTCTCTCTCTCTCTCTCTCTCTCTCTCTCTCTCTCTCTCTCTCTCTCTCGGTGTGACAAAGTATTTTCGACGTGTATATTATGCATTTTCTTGTTTTTGGTGGGTCTCGTCTCTCGCGCGCGCTCTCTCTCTCTCTCTCTGAGTTTTGTTCTTTCTTGAATTTTAATTAAAATTTTAAACTCGAGATGAGAATTGTCGCTTTCAAAGAACTCAAATGAGATGTATGAAATGTTTCGGGTAACGCTCGCTTCTTTATTTGGTTTAACAGACGTATTTTTTCTTTTCTTTTTCTTCCAGGTGTGGTGACTGTAACGGATGTTTTGATAAAGTTTCCACTTTGTATATTTAAACGGGATAATCAAGTTTAAGTAAAAGCTTTAGAATAACCGTGGAAAAATGAAATAGGTCATGATGCATTGTTACGTATTTTTAGACAAGTACAATGTTGACACAGATATAAAAAAGAATCTTACAAGTGATCTCGCAGCTTCGTCTCTTTATTTTCACCTTCGATAGGCAATGACAATCGACGACGCTTGCATAGTGAAACGTAGCTTTAATAAATACTACGCTGCACTTTATCGCAAGTGGGCTTGAACATTGAAGCGATAATTTTTTTTTTTTCTTTTCTTTTAATAAGCCACGAGCTCCTAAGTTCATCGATGTGCTCCTTTAATTTATTGAATTTTCATGAGCACACTTTCGCGCTTTTATCGACGCGTTTTCGCACTTGACGATTGAAATAAATTTTTCTAAGCCTCCGTTAAATAGATAAATCAGATTTTTTTTTTCATTCACAAGAATCACATTCAGTGGTTTTAAATAATTTATCGGTTGATAAACTAAATAACTTCAATTTGTTTTTTTCAGTGCTTCATTGTAAAATTTTATTATGCACGAGAATGGAGTGGGTTGACGAAAATAGAAATTGCGGACGAAGGAAGTGTAAAAGAGAAAAGCGGAGCTTTCAAAGTTTAAGAAGTTGACGGTAGGAAGAAATTTAACAGTCGTTAAAGTCAGTACGAAGTGTTGCATCTACTTATTGATACATTGATTGAATTGTTTACTCTGAAGATATAGCAAAATATTAATTTAATCTTTATACTAAGATACTTATAGTGAAATTAACATTAACGTAAACAAATTCAATTAATTTTATAAATTATAAACTTTATAAATTATTGTAAATTTAATTATTAATTTTTACATTTGGGCAAATTTAATGTAAGAAGATTAGCTTGCAAAAATTCGCGGTTTGACTTTTTTGTTTGAAAATAAAATTTTTTTTCTCGATTATTTAGTGAAAATTATAATTTCAAATGTACAAAATTTAATTAAATTTGATATATTTCGAGATATGTAAATTTTAACTCATAAAATTTTTTGATATTTTATAAATTTACACACGGTAAAGAAAATAATATAAAAATAATTTTATCAAATTCGTGAAATAAATATATGATTTAAAATAAAATATGTTTTTTCATGAGGCGAAACCTTTGAAAACATTTGAATAGCAATATCTTCGATGAAATTTTTATTCGATCAACTTCAACACAACTGAATACAAAATCCTTATAAAATTTTTAAGTTTGAATAATTTTTCAATCAAAGACAATCATCCATTACTGAAAATTTTATCCTAGAACGCATTTGCCGAACCTACAATTATCTGGTTTTCCACGTCCACAATTGCAGTAAAGCCCAGTACGACATTCACCTTCGTGATTTCATTTACCAAATATTCATTTTTGACTGCCACTAAAACAACATAATACAAAACACAGTCAAACACTCGGTGCACTTAAAAGCCTTAAATTTAATAAAATCACAAAAAAGACAATTATACAAACGACAGTAACTAGTCACTCAATATTAAGTTGGCGAGTGACATAAAAGTAAAAAATAATAATAGTAATAATTAAGTTCAAAAAGGTTCTTAAATTATTAAAATTATCAATAAAACCCTTTTCGCTCTCAACGAAAAAATTTTCGGGTATTTTCATCGCTATATTCGTATTCAGGATGTCGAAATACATATTTATATTAAGTTTCAAATGAATCGGAGGTATGCGCTTTTCGGAAGTTTATCCAAATATTTTTATGAAATAATAACATCTAAAATTATTACATAAAAGATAACATAAGCCTTGCCCTATTTTTTTTAAACAGTAATAATTTTGAAAAAAAAAAAAAAATAAATAATTCAGTTTTGTAAAATTTATTCATGATATCGGCATCGACCAATTTTACTCGATTATCCACGTCAACGACTTTAATAGTATTTTTTAAAACATTGCCTAATATAGTTTCGACAAATTACATTCCAAATTCCCTTTTCTACTAAAGTTAAGGAGTTTGCATTATACCATATTTAGACGTTTCTTTAAGACTTAAATTATTAATTATTTACATTAATTTTTCACAATGCTAAAAGTGTTTTATTTAAAATTGTTACATAATGAATTTATTCATTTACAATTTTGAAAAAAAGAAAAGTAAGCATACGAAATTTCGATTCAATTTTTGTAAATATACATTTTACGAAATATGTTAAATAAAATATCAGTTTCACAAAATTGCGCCAAAAATTATAGAAATTTTAACTTTAATGTTTTTGAAAATTATTTCTTATAAATATAATATAGTAGATAATATAGAGGTTAATTCAATGAACTTAAATAGAAGGAATAATTTTACTGTTTCAGTTAAGCACTAACATACGTTGTACGAGAAGTAAATAAATAATTTACCTAAATTAATAATTTACATAAAACGTTGTATGCAGAGGTTAAATGTGAATTTTAAATTTTACATAATTTAACTTAAAAATTAGAAAAACATGTTCAGTCGATATAATTCAATCATTGAAGTAAAATTCTCTTTATTTAAAAATAATTGCGATTTCTTTCAAGATGTTCACCACTAGGTGGCTACAGGTTTTCTTTCCTACACGAGAATTTGAAAGCAAAAGTTATATAGGGATATGACGTTTTGTATTAATAAATAATTTTTTAATGTAATAAATTACTTATTAAATTATAGATATTAAAATTATTAAATAATGAGAAAAATTAATTTATTTAGCTTACCGATTTTCTCGAACCAAAATGACCGACTTTTAAACCAAGAGCAGATATTCGTGAGACAAAAATATTTATTTTAATCTTATTTGAAAAGTAAAAAATCCTCCATTCAAGAAAAAAAAATGCTTCAATAAAGAATGAAGTTTTTGAGGTTTTTCGAAGAATGTTCTTACATTATGTAAAAAAGAAAAAGGAATCTTGTAATAAATTAGTACACTTTAACTCGAATACGTTAAATAACTTATGTCATCTATCGAACTTTCGTAAATGGTAAATAAAACAAAGACTTGCTTTTACTTAGCGCATCATCATGTACATAATTGGCAAATAAGGGAATATGCAAATTTTCGCGCGAATCGCTGAACCAAGTTCCTAGTTTCTTCCTTTCATAAAGATAATAATAAATTTTTAAAAACAATATTCTATTCGAACCTTTGTCATTCTAGATAATTTATTTTTTATTTATAAATTTAAATTTTTTAATAACGATATCGTAAATTCGTTGATGTGCTCCTTTGATTTATTGAATTTTTCATGAGCACATTCCTGCGCTTTTATCGACGCGTTTTCGCGCGTGACGATGGAAATCAATTTTTCTAAACCTTCGATAATAGATTGATTGATCAGTTTCTTTTTTTCAATTCACGTGTATCATTCGTTGGTTTTTAAATAACTTTTCGCTTGACAAACTAAGTAACTGCAATATTTTTTTTTTTTTTTTTTAGTACTTCGTTGTAAAATTTTATTATGCGCGAGAAAGAAGTGGGTTGACGAAAATAGAAATTGCGAACGAAGGAAGTGTAAAAAAGAAAAGCGGAGCTTTCGAAGTTTAAGAAGTTGACGGTAGAAAGAAATTTAACAGTCGTTAAAGTCAGTACGAAGTGTTGCATCTACTTATTGATACGTTGATTGAATTTCGTTTAATCTGAAGATATAGCAAAAAATTGATTTAATCTTTATACTGATCGTATCTTTGGTATTTTCGCTACTTTTTTTTAACAAGTTCAAATAACATTATAAATCATTCGTTTTAAATTTAATAATGAATTTTCACGTTTGAAAAGTCCGATTATAAGAAAATTTGATTGCAGAAATTCACGGCTTGATTTTTTTTTTTCTTTAGAAAAAGAAAATATTTCGCTCTGATTATTTAATAAAAAATAATATTTCAAATGCATCAAATTTAATGAAATTTAAAAAATTGTCGATAACCGAATGGTATATTCAATGGCAATTGTTGATATTTTATTTTATATAATATTTGATCGTTTGATTGAATTTTTCAATAAATAATGAAATTAAATATATTTTATTTAATATTTATATACAAGTAAATCATCATGTTAAAAAATTAGGAATAAATGCAGAACATTTTTCATGTACAATGTAAATTTGTTTTAATTGAAATTATAATAATATTGAAATATATATTATTCAATGTTTATGGATGTTATCTTGAATATTATTAATAACGTAATTGCAAGATCGTTATAGATTTTTTCGGGATGATGAATTAGTACTTTTGAAAATACTATTATTTCATCGATAACGTTTTCCTTTTTATTTTTCAGTAAATTAAAATAATTAATTTCACTGTTTACTTACATAAGAAGGTAAAGTAACCGAAAACGCACAAAAAAAAAAGCCAAATTTATATTCGAAGATATACACAACAACGACAACTTCACTTTCGCAGAGTTGTAAAGTCGTCGGGTTATTGTCTAATAAAGGCAGCACGCTTTTCATTATTATTATTATTATTATTATTATTATTATTATTATTATTATTATTTAGTTTTTGACAAGCGCTTTTATTCTATGGTCTTTACAATGCGCGATATCAAAGCGGAGAAGCTTGACTCGCTTTTGTAGTACGGGAGAAAAGTGAGAGAAAGTTTCAACGAAGCGAAAAAAGAATCTTATTGGGCTTTGAAACTATATACATGTTGTATAAAATGAATAAGTGAAACTAAGTTTTTTATTTTCGTATTAGACAGACAGATACATTTATCAATTCATTAAAATTGTTATAAAAGTTTATTGAAATAATGTATTGGGAAGACCATGTCAACAAAAATATCTTGCAAAATGATTATCGAAATCGAATGTACTATGGTATAACAAACCGATAACAGACCATTTTACCTATAATTCAATAAGCAATTTACGAAGTTGTTTTGAACTAATGCTAAATATTTTAGATGTTAGGTTATCCACAAGCTTAACTATTGCATATGCAATTCACCTCTGAATTTGTATTTCTAGAACAAAAAGTAGAACGAAGAAAGTTCAATCAACTTCTGAAGCGGGGAAAAAAATAAATTTTTCTAAAATTACAAATACGAGAAGTACGTGACGAAATTCGCCGGGATATAGTTTTGTTGCTAGAAAAAAAAAAAAAAAAAAACGAAGAAAATCAATGCATATTACATGCTCGTCGAAGAATTTATACGAAGGGAAAGAATGGAGGGTTAGAAATAGGAGACGGAAAAGGAACTCAGCCGAGAGTAAGGAAGCAAGGTAAGAGAATGAGGAGGAGATGGCAAGCGCGAGAGGGGGAGGAAAGTGGAGCTTTCGAAGTTTGAGGTTTCGAGGTAGGAAGGCATTTAGCAACTGTTAGACTTGGGTACGCCATGTTGCGTCTTCTTACTTATACGTGACTTGACTTTGCTAACTTTGTTCCGTCTGTTTCATCGGGCTATGGTCAACTTTTTTTTTTTTTTTTTTTTTTTTTTTTATCTGTATATACATATTTTGTTTATTTATTTATTGTCTTGCTTAGTAACCACAAGTGTATACATTTTCATATAAATAACTTATTTTTAAGCGACGAAGCAAACCTTTGTTTAGAAATATATTAGGTTGCTGCAGATGAAATGGCCGATTTAGCAATGACATAGAGTTGGCTGCAATTTTAGTGCATTATGTTGGCACAAGGCGGCGCAAATGATAATAATATGCTTTTTCTAGAGGCAAAGTGAAAATTTTATTCCATTAACTTAAACTAAACTGAATACATAATCACTAAAGATTTTCAAGATAATAATTTTTTAAACAAAGAAATTCATCCAATATTGTAAATTTCATAGAAAACGGCATTTGTCGAAATTGCAAGTATCTGGTTTTCCACGTCCACAACTGCAATAAAGTCCAGTACAACATTCACCTTGATGATTTCGACAAATTGTAAGCCAACCTCTTTCCTTACTACTTTGATATTTGACCAAGAAGATAATACTATATAGGAACACACATTGTAAATTATTTACATTTTCTTTGTTTAAATAGTGTTTGATTCTGTGAATACCTATTGATATTTATATCTTACACAATGAACATATTGCTAACTTAAAATTTCAGATAAAATAAAGGTAAGTGTACTAAATTTCGATTTAATTTACATAAAAACTACAGGGTGCGTACGGTATTTGAGGACAACTTGAAAGTAAAATTAATTAGCTTGTATTTTTAATAAAATTTAATGAAATTTTAGGAATTTTTTATACAACGTTAAATTAATATATGGCTGTAAAGTTATTCAATAAAATCGCCATTAGCAGCAATAACCTCTTCGATCCGGGTCCGGAAACGATTACATGCCCGAATCAAATGCTCCTTGTTCATATTGACCGTAACGGCATTAATAGCAGTCTTCAGCGAAGAAGTGGTGTTATGAGGACGCTTATTGGTCTCACGCTCAACTACGCCCCATACGTAATAATCCAAAGGATTAAGGTCTGGGGAGCTAGGTGGTCATAGGTTCGGTGTTATGTGGTCATGAAAATTTTCGGCCATCCAATCTTGTGTCACCATCGCTTTATGTGAAGGAGCAGAGTCTTGTTGAAAAATGTATGGTCTGCCTCCGCTTACATTATCTATCCAGGGTTTCACTACCGTCTCCAAAACCTCGATGTATGCAGCAGAGTTCACTCGAAGTCCTTGAGTAAAAAAGTGTGGTGGCATAACATGTCCTTCGTTGCTGACAACACCTAAAACCATAACAGTGGCTGGAAATTTTGTGTGCATAACAACAGGAACCTCCGTAGGATTTGAACATAGCCATCTGTCATTTCTGCGATTGGTCTTTTGATCTTGGTCAAAATTTTTTTCGTCGGAAAAAAACCAACGGGCGCAATTAAGAAAATTAGAGATCTCTAAATCTGTATGGTTCGCACATATAGCGACGATGACAGTATGTTTCTTCATTTCTTGAGTGATGTTGTAGTCCGCCATTTCTTATCTGAAAAGGAAAAAAAATAAAAAAAAAAATTCGCGAAGTTATAGTCACATTTATGCATGTCCTCAAATACCGTACGCACCCTGTATATTCTGCAAAAACAATAAATACAGAAATGTTAACATTTATTATTCATAAAATTTTACATCAAAGGAGTGACAAAACCGTAAAATTTGCAAATTTTAATTAAAAAACATTATTATATTTTTTATTGTAGCACAATTAAGTGATACAATTTGAACAGATAAAAATAAAATAATAATAAAAAATGTTGACCGGTAGTTAAAAATGTATTTAACTTATTTAAAAATTTGAAAGTTATGATATTTTATTTGAAAAAATTAATTTTATAATTTTTTAAATTTTATTTTGCTTTTATTATTTTAGTATTTTTTTTAATTTTAATCTTGGTTTTTTTTTTTTTTTTTTTTTTTTTTTTTTTTTTTAAATCTAAGATCTTACGAATAAATTTTTTAATTAAGGATAATTGAGGATATTCACAAGTTTCATTAAAACAAATTTTTGGTTATTTTTTTTTATTTTAAAAGTGAAATCATAAATGTTTTAAATAATATTTTCTTTTGACCTTTGAGTCATTTTATGATGTTACTCCAAATAGCGTAAGAAACATTTTTCTCTAATTGTAATTTTATATTATACCATTGTATTAATCACCGTTGTTATCTTTTTATATATTTTAGAAATTAAAGATTTTTTATTTTACTTTTTTTTATCGAACTTCAATGAAGATTAAAAAATAATGCGACTTATTTTGACTTAATTCGAAGATATTTTGTATATACATTGTGGAAAATAAGGAAACGTAAGTGCGACTATTTAGATAAATGGGTAAATTATTTATAATTATAGATTTGATAAGCATTACTTAAGGCTGTTGAAACATATAGAAACAATTTCAACTAAAATTATTGTTTTTGTAAAAGAAAAAAAAAAAAAACTAACAATCATACTGTTAGATAATATTCATACTATTTATAGAAAATAAATATAAGATACATAAAAATTCCGTTCAATTTATTTATTTTTTTAATTAATTTATTATCAAAATATCTATAGTAGAACATCAAACTTTATAAAAGAAGTTAACCCTAATCCCTTGAACATGGGTCGTTTGTGTAAACAGCCTACATGCCTCCGAAATTTGATGAAAATGTTTATTGAAAAAGGGACTTTTGGGGCTGACAACAATTCGATCGCATAGTTAGGAGTCCAAAGAACACTTACGAATTTTTACACAGGTTTTTCCTTACGGAACAACAAAGTTAAATGAGCGGCGGACGCGAATGACCCATGTTCAAAGTTTATGTGTGCTGAAAACAGCGACACAGGATTAGGGTTAAGAATATAAATCAAAATATTTACTTGCAACTCTTCTCGTTCCATAGCTTTTTTCTGTTCTTAAACTGCATACGTATGCAAATAAAATATACAGAATAAATTTTTCAAATGTAAAAAAAAACCAACACTTCAAGCAGAAAAAATATTTATTTTTAAGGTCAAGAATAATCCATCAGACTCTATCGCACTTGATTACATAAATAATACTGATGAAAAATAGAAAGATGATTGGTTTATGGATAAACATGTTTAGTTGATTCTATAAAAGAAAAAAAAAAAAAAAAAAAAAAAAAAATTTATAAATTGTTACTTTTTCTTTATGTAAAAAGTGTTTAGAGTTAATTTTGTAAGCAGCCATTAATACGTATATTTTACTCAATAAATATATTAAAGTTTGAAAATTTCAGATGAAAGAAAATATTACTTATATGTTATTTTAATAAAAATACATATGATACTTTAATTAAATTAACTCTGCGATTGCAGAAATTTTAACTTGTTTTTTTTAATTTTTTTGGCATACATATCATAGTAGACAAACTGAAGATAACAAACCATTGTTAACAAGCTACACCTAGATAGCTTGAAAAATTAAAAATAATAGATAATAATTAGTATAACATTTTTTATACGGCGTAATTTATTTTAAATAATTTATTTTTCGTTTATTATTTAATAAATTATTTAAAAACATAAAAATATTATATAAATGATAAAATAAAGAAATGTTTATTTGTGTAATTTTCAGTTATAATGTAAAAGCTATATATAAACGATGTAAGAATATAATAAGAATACTAAATAAAATATTGTCAAAAAAAATCGAGAAAAATAAACGAACGAGAACGTTAAAAACTTTTCTTTATAAAATATTACGGTACACAACATTTATGATGCATAGAATTCAATATAAAATTCATAGTGCACTAAATTCGAGATTAGAAAAATCAAAACATAATTTAGGTAATTTAACGACGCAATGCAATAAAGTTTGTAGTAAATCCGTCTCTAGTATTTTTTCATAAAAGATCACAAAGCAAAGTAAATTTTTACTTACTTTTTAAACTTTCTATTCTTAAAAGTAAGAAAAAAAAATGAAAAAAACAAGCCATTTCTTTTAAGAAACTTTCTCATTTTTGTCTACCAACAAAAAGAGAAAGAGAGAGAGAGAGAGAGAGACGTAAATATAAAATAAACAACAAAACAAACGGCCACATCAATCTCAGCGTACGAGCGGGACAAAACTCACGCCAAAGCGAACCAGCGCAACAAGCTTCGGTGGACTCGATGAGTTTGCAGAAAAGAGAGATAGAGAGAGATAGAGAGAGATAGAGAAAGAGAGAGAGAGAGAGAGAGAGAGAGAGAGAAAAGGAACAACGACGACTATCGCTTTGGCTCAGCACAAAACAGACCGAGTCAGCGATGACGAGGACATTGCTGTTTCTACTCTTACAACCACGGGAGAGCGCTTTACGTCTACGAGGTAGACCGAGTGAAATGAACGAGAAAAGGGGGGAGGAAGGGTTATGTGTGTGCCGTATTCAGGGGAAATCTTCTTTCGCCGCGCGAGCGCAAGATAGCCGTTTCTAGCTTCTCTTCCTCTTTTTGTTTTTTTTACGAGTGCGCGCGACTTTACGAGTTTGATATGCGCGCGACTTGATTTAGCGCTCGAATTGCAAGAGCTTTTTGTTTTTACTTTTGTTTTTTGTTTTTTTTTTTTTTTTTTTATATTTTTTTTATTTTGTTTTCCCTCTTTATTTCTAAGGATTCGAGGATAACGTTGAATATGGATATTGTTTCTTGTTTTACGTCATCGAACGTACATATGAGTATTGCGGTAAAATGCGATTGTGAAATTAAGCGTAAAATTAATTCTCAATATTATCAAGATAAATATAAGCAGCGGGAAATTGTATTATTGAATAGATCAAGTATAAGTAGTATTGTACGGCGAGTATTTCGATAATGCATTACGACAATAAACATACCTGTAGACGCTGTCATCGTAATGCAGAAGAATCCGTAGCGGCTGGTTAATGCTGCGCTTTTTCACTTCGTGGGCGGGTTCTATATGCACACCGTGTACCACCTAAAATTTATTAAATAAAAAATAACAAATTTAAAATTTTTTATTGTCATCGGCTGGTTTGGTGTGTAAATTTAAAATTATGAAATAATTAGTATAATTTTTGAGGATTACTGTATGAAAAGAATATTTGAGTGAATAATTATAACAACAACAACAATAATAATAATAATTATAATAATAATAATAATAATAATAATAATAATAATAGTGTTTTATTAATTATCGAGTATGAATAGCTGGATGCCAATCAGCAAAGTATAATCTTTCTCGTGATAATAAGAGAATCAAAATTTATTTGCAATTTACGATTGATTATAAATAAAACATTTTATTAATAAAAGTTAGAAGTTATTAGCTTTGCTGAAAAACCGATAAATATTCTCGTGGTCACTTAAAAATATATGTAAATTAAATTCAATACGAATTAAAAAATTTAAATAAATCTTATCGATACAACTTCCTCTGCATAAATAACGCGATATTAAAGATATTCGACAAAGAAATAAATAATTATAATAAATATCCACGGACATAAGCCAACGAACTCCCTTACGAATATACACAAATAAACGGACAAAATCGCGCGAATGCACGCGATACCAGAAAGAGCCACTCGAATCTCGAGTGTAGAAACAGTGTCGTCCTCGTTAATCGTCACGTGTCTCGGTGTAAAATCCCTCTTCCAATCTTAACGCGCGCGATATACCATTGATATCCTCTCTCGTCGAGAAGAGCGAAGAGAGATACTTTGGGTCAAACTGAAAGTACAATTGCGTCTGCTATATCTTTCACTGCTTTCTTCGTTAAATTTTCGTTATGAATAAATTCTGAATTAATAATTTTGCAAGAGAAAAGGGGGAAATTCGAAGAAACGATAAGAACCGAGGCGTCGCGTTATTACGGCTAAATATATTTGAATAATGTATTTATTGAACGTTTCATTGAATTTAATATAGCCAATATGAACAATGTCTTCGTGTTGAGATTTATTTATATTACAATGGTAAATAAAATTAACTTTCAATAAATGCGTTTTTGTACTAATTTAGTAGTACAAGATGTTTGGATTAATTATATTTGTTAGATTGACGTCTAGTTAAATGTAAAACGAGCTTTTAGGTAATCCTCGTTTATCCAATGCTGATTATTTTTGTTAAATTTTAATAAATTTTATCTGTATTTCTACAATTGAATGTTCAATTTTAAAAATATTACAACATATCGAAGTATTGTTTCATTGAATTAAGTAACGATAAAACTCGTATAATTTTTCGAATCGTTTATAAATCTATAAATAATAACATGTCAAACATAATTTACATTATATACTTTACCATGTTTGTAAATATTTAATAAACTTGCATGAAATATCGAATAAAAAAAAAAAAAAAAAAAAAAAAATGAAAAAAGAGATAAAAAAGATAAATAGCATTTGTACATCTGCTACGCGTATAAGTTTGTTATTTAAACAAAAATTTGTATTCCATTAAAACGATTTATGCAATAAGACTCGGCGAGTTATTGAAAGTCAATATCTTATAGGCTTTACCCGAATATCGAGAAAAATGTACATGTAGAACCCCCGGTGCCCATGCATTATGCAGTTTACATCAATATTTTTATGAATATTTTATAAAGCAACATCAGTGTGCGCGAGTATGAGTTACGTCGCGAACACACTTACAGCCGAGATTTTTTGAGGGATGAGACTAAAAGAAATTGTGGAGAAACATTTTTTTTTTTTTTTTTAATTTTAATAATGTCGTTTAAATTTATTCGTCGATTGACAGTTTAACATTTGTTTGTTATTTTTTAAGATATTCGCGTCTCGAAATAAATATTTGTAGTTAATTTAATTAATTGGAAACAATACTTTATTTATTTTATTATTATTATTATTATTATTATTATTATTATTATTATTTAGTTTTTTTTTTTTTTTTAATACATAGATGCAAACAAAAAGTTAAGAATATTCACATCGAAGTGTACGTAACAAAAATCGATATTTAAATTTACGAGTTATCATTTTCAAGTTTACGGGCCGATCAATTTTGTTGTGCACTACGTACGATGGGATTTCCACTCGTATTGAATGGCTCCTGAAGGATTCATTCACGTGGATTTGCATGGGAGTTAACGGGACTTTTTTACGCGCCGGAGACTTACGGAAATCCCTTCGGTCGCGCTTCTTTCTTCTTTCCCTTCGCTCTCTATCTCTCTCTCTCTCTCTCTCTTTCTATTCTTTTCTTTTTTTTTGCGCCTTTTCTTTGCCCTTTTTTTTTGTCGAATCGACTATAAAGAAGTACTTTTTACTTTTTTTTTCTAATTTTTGCAACGTCAAATATAAAAATTAAAGCATAAATATTTAGAGGAAAAAAAAAAAAAAAAAAAAAAAAAAAATGAAAAAAATGAAAAAAAAATGTTATAAGTCTTGATAAATCGTTTATTCCTTATTCACTTTTGTTTGATGCAATTTTGATTACGCTTTTAAAGGGAAAATAAATAAAATGATAAATTTAAATAAATCAAAATGCTCTTGGATTTTACTTTAATGCAGACGCGAAGCATAAAATGCAAACTAATGCCAACAAAGCCGATAAAAGCAAGACTCTACGTTAATAAGGCAGTAGAATGAGAAAGGAGAAGAGAAGGCGTAACGGACGTGTCTTAAACAATCGCATCATTTTCTTTTCCTTTCGTCCGTTGCATTCATTTCGCTCGGGACGGTCTTAAACATTCTCGAGTTTTTCACCAAGTTTTCCTAATCCCGCGGATTCCTCGTAGTTCCGTTCTCCAGTTGTCGTAATCGATGATTTAAGCTCGGCATACGAGAACGGCGTTTATTCATTTGCTATACCTTAGAGCGTGCGGTGAAAAATAAAAAAAGAAGCAAAAGGTATGCGTAAAGCGTAAAATCAACGAGGTATAAAGTGTTGCTTTTTTTTAAAAAATGCAGAAAGGAAAAGCGTTAAAGATGGCGGTAAGGGAGTACGGAAGGTAAAAACGAGTTATGATTTACTCTCTCAAAGTGCTTGTGCATAAGTTACGCGGTGTGTGTGTGTGTCTTTGTGTGTGTGTCTGTGTGTGTGTGTGTGTGTGTGTCTGTGTCAGAACGAGGATGAGCTTTTACGCGCTTCTTTAGAGCTAACCTTTTACTTTTTTTTTATTGCGAGGTTTTTTCGTTCAAGTTGAAATTTGTCTTTCGGGAATTGATATATTTTCAAAGTATGTTTTTATACATTACGTATATAAAGTTTTAACGATTTGTAGATTAAGCAAAAGCGATTCACCGAAAAGTATGTAAATAATAATTTTAATTGCAATATTTTATATCGCCGTTTTAATTATGGAATACTTAATTTAAAATAATTGACAAAATTTCAGTTTCAAAGAAATCTCTCATAACGAATGCGCTTACTATTAACAAAAATGTATATGTTACCCTCCCCCACTAAAAATTAATTAAACATTTTCCAAGCAACGTTTTAATCTTTCTCCTCAAAAATTAAACAAACGCGTTAGGCCAACGTTTCCAAATAAACTCATCCACAAGATTCCCTAGAATACGAACGGATTGATTAGAATTTATAACTCCCAAAGTTCAAAGTCCCCTCCATCTCTAAACCGGCGAAAAATCATCTAGTTCTAAAAGCATCGCTCGTAAAATTGCCCTCTTCTCGAGTGCGCGTGCTGTTTTGTGTGTTTATCACGAAATACGCATCGAAACCATCGTCGCTATACAAAAAACTATTAGGAGAGGTGTGGAAGGAATGATTTTGATTACGGGTCAATCGATGCGTTACCGATGCAATTATTTGGAACTGTGGATATTCTATCTCCCTCTTTCTCTCTCTCTCTCTCTCTCTCTCTCTCTATCTCTCTCTCTCTCTCTCTCTCTCTCTCTGTCTCTCCCCCTCTCTCTCTCTTGCCATTATCTCGCGTGGGTTCACTATCGGAAAGTTTTAATCCGTAGGCGTAGTTTACCACCCCGTTGATGAGTTTCCTTACAAACTGATGTGATTTTCTCTCTGTGTAGAGCTACTTCGATGATGCGTTCGCGTTTATTTATGATGTTGGCTCGCGTGTTAGCGCGTTACTTTTAATTTTTTTTTTTATGTATTGACTGTGAGGTAACGTTTTGAAAATGTGAGAAGAAAGGTTTTTTTTTTTTTTTTTTTTTTTTGTTGGAGGGGAAATCCTTTTTACGGACCTTTAGGGAGGCTCCGTGCCCCCCCCCCCCCCTGGTGTGCGGAACTCGCAAACATTGCCCTATCCACTAAAACCCCTCCGCCTAGCCTGGTTTTGGTTCCCACTCCGGTAACACCTTTGGGCATTACTTCGGAGTGGGACCAGGCCTTTGCCAGAAAAAGAAGAAAGGTTGAGTGAAGTTAATATTTCTGATTAAAATATTGTTTAATTATTTTATACAAGACGACTTATTACAAAATTTATAACGTCTCTGATTTTGAAATATTTACATATTTATCAAAAATTAAAATATTTAGTGATGTGAATTATGCCAATATGTTTTATTTTTAAGTTTTATTTTAATCCGTTTGACTTAATTCAATTTTATTATCAAAGAGCGCTTTATTTCAAAATTTATCCAATAAATATTAAGCAAGCAATCGATCAACTTTTATTTTAATTTATTCCATAACTATGTTTCTCGAACCGTTTCCCACATTTACATTTGTTTAATAACGTTAAAAAACACAAATTATAACACATATATATGTAATACATTACAGTGCCGAGCAACAAATTAAAATTAATTTTCACCATTTTTTAACCGTCGACAGTTTTCTAATACTCATCTTAAGCGTTAATCTCCTTTTGAATCTCTTTGTATCTCCTTCTCGTTCTCCGCTTTTTGCTCCTCTGTCCTAAGAAGCACGAAAAGCTCCTTAACGCTTAATACGATATCTCGAAAGGGAAACTTGTCAAAATCGTTCGGTTTTAAGAAAAGCAGAGATAGTTTTTCTTATTTTTTGTTACTTGTCTTTGTTTATCCAAAAATTTGCAATAAGATGTAATCATATTCTTTTTTCTAATATATGTTAGAGATAAGATTCTACTGTCGTAGATATTAATTACAAAATGATAATTATCGAATGGGGTCGAATTTAGATTCAGTTATATTTAAGTTTCGAGAATTTGTATATATTTAATCAGATCTGATCGGATCGTATTTTAGATAGTACCTAATTAGATTAGTAATTAAATTGATCAATAAATATAGTTTTCTGATTGAATTTAAAGAAATAAAATGGAATCTAATTACATCACTATCAAATTTTTTAGAAGAATCGAAAAATGTATAAGTCAATATTTTATTTATGTTTATAATAAAGTTCCAATATTCTTTGATAGTTAAATTAACGCAATTAAAAAAAAAAAAAAACACAATTCCCTTGACTTATAATTTCTGCGCATTTTCTCTATTATTTATTGCTTAAAAAGAAATAAAGCTTAATTAGGCGATATTCATGACCGTAAATAATTCAAAAATAAATAGGCCGTTAAATATATTTTATACTTTTATAATTATAATTATGAAATTTGCGTGCTTTATTAATCCAATTGAAAATTTACTCAATTACACGCATTTTGAACAAGTTGATCGGTCTGATTTAATACGTTTGAGTAATTACGATCTTTATACGCATAAGCCGTTATTATAGATTTATTTATACGAACTGATCACAAGCCTGCGTTTATTTATTTTATTGTGTGTGTATATATATATGAATATTATTAATTTCGACTTTCGAAATTTATATTATTATTTATTAATTTTTCTTTCTTTTCATTTTGAATTTCAATACGTTTATAAGAAATGCTTATTGCCGTTATTTATATATCACGAATTTTACAATTTGTGCGCCGAATGAATGAATATTCATGAATTAACAGATGATCAGGTGAACATCAAAGGAACGTTAAATTCGCCGATATTTCATTCATAATATTTTATGTTATTAATGATTTACTTAGGGAAAATTAATTTTGTCATCGATTGGCAAAATAAATTTATATTATATTTTTTTAAATATTTTAATAAATAATAAAGCATGAATACTTTACCGATACAATTTTTAATTTTATATCGTTATTTGACGCGATTAGATTTTATTAAAATTTCATAACTAATGAATTATGCATAAAAAATCAATTATAGGAAAATTAATTAAAATCGCATAGATAATAAATCTCGAATAAAATTTCGCGATTAAAAGCATCGATATTAAGTAAATATATAATATTCGAAGGCAGTTTATATCACAACCGGTTTAACTAAATTTTCGGCAAGGATCGTAATTGGATAGCCTGGTTAACCGATTTTTAATCAAATATAAAATTCACTTAGCTTAACTGATGTATGAAGGGTTATTAACTTAAGTCAAACTTCGTAATTTAATGAAAAGGTCAAAACTTTATGTGAGTTAACCAACTTTTATCAAGTTCAAAAACGCGCGCTCTCGTTCCACGCGCTCGTTAATTATCTTTAAAAATTAAATTATCTAAAAATAGAATATCGATATGTGGTTCAATAAAGGCTTTTTTATTTCACCCTTCGACGATAATTCTAAAAATGCCTCGCGAAGACGACTCATCGAGTATTATTATTATTATTATTATTTTTTTTTTTTTGTTTTTTTTTTTGTTTTTTTTTTGTTTTTTTTTTTTTGTTTTTTTTGTTACCCTCTCAAGAAACGAAGTCATTTCAGTTTGCGGTATCCTAATGGCTCACCCACCGACAAAGGGTGAACTTAAAGCCAAAGTAGAGAGAGAAAGAGAGAGATGGTGGAGTAAAGCACTGGAGAGAAACCGGAAGCCGTGGTCGCGTCTGTCGGAATTGCGGGCCACTTTACGCCGGACCCGAGGACAATCTATGTACACACACGCAAGCGCGCGCATACACACACATATATCCGGAAATCTCGAGTTCTCGAGAAGCGAGTAAAAGAGGCGGAGGGGGCGGGGGAGTAGAGACTACCTGCTGTGTTCGCGGTTGCACTTATGGCGAACTTACCCCCCAAAGAGCGAGATGGAGAGATATCGAGAGATATAGAGTTTCAAGCGGCTCGATGTTCGACGCTCGGAGTGCAATCCCGTGTGCGAGCTCGCACACTTAAACCCTACCCCTCGACCCCTCCCCGTACAATCTCACTTGGATAATCGAAGCGCTTCCATGAAAGAAAGAGAAAGAGAGAGATCGAATTGACCTCTGAGAGAGAGAGAGAGAGAGAGAGAGAGAGAGAGGGAGAGGGAGAGGGAGAGAGAGAAAGGAAAAGTCGCGAAGTAAGCGAGAGGGAACTTGAGCGTAAGGAAGAGAGAAGCGCTAGATAAAAAAAGTAGAGAAGGAAGGATTGGATTAGACTAGCCGGTGGGTGCGAGGGTGTACTTGAGAGAGAACTTAATTTGTTTAATAGGGTGAGTCAAGGATCTTATAAATGAACGGTTTAGGTAAACGATGGACTCTGGTCAATGATAATTATTATGCAAGGGTTTTTTTTTTCCTTCGCTTACTCGATTGCTCTAACGAGCTTCAACGTTTTAAATATTTGTAAATGATTTTGATAAAATTAATTAGGTGATTTTTTTTTTCAATTTTTTTGCTTAAATTTACGTTATAAAAATATCGTTCAATAAATATCCAATGCTTTAGCTATTTTCGTTTTATAATTCAGCGGTTATTAATTTTTAATTTTCGTTGATAGGTTTAGCTTGAAATATCTTGGGTTAATAATTCATGTAATCAATTATTTAAAACATAAAAGGACAATGTATGAAAATCTAAGAAGTAAGTTAATCTATGTCATAATTTAATACTTCTTAATCTTAATGTTTTATATAAACCAATTATTATTCAATACAGTAGAAAACACGTTTATATAAATAAAGTGCTAGTATCAAATCGAATAAAGCGAAAAACAAAAAGTAAAAATTGCATTCATAAATATCTTAAATCATCGAATTCCACCTGTATTCAATGTCTTAAAATTGTTCTGATTTTTTTCTTTCTGTTTGGCAAAAGCGGACAGTGGAAGATGAGAAAAAAAAAGAAGAGGTAGCGGTAAAATAGAGGCGATTAGTACAGAGTGAAGTGTACCGAGAAGATGGGTCTCGAGTGGAGAACCAGCGGAAGTTTCGAATTTCGAGTGGTAAAACATTCGGTTTAAAGAATAAGAGGAAACTGAATTCTGAGAGCTACATTTTCCACGAAAAATGAAAATAGTTTAAACAAACCTTTTTTTATTTTTTTTTTTATCACCGCTTGTTTTAGTTTCTTAAGGGAGTATCCTGAATTAGAGCGCGAAAAAAGGCGTTTTCTTGCAAATTTTTTTAGACGGGAAAAAATAAAACGATACTTTTAAAATTTTCAGGATATGTTCGTCCATATTTCGACAATAAAAAACAATTTTTTTTTCCAAAATATTAATATATATCAAAGATATAAACCGCTTTGTGAGGCGCCGCGCAGCCCGACTCTCCGCGTCCCGTACACGATGCCGTTCGTAATTTTTATTTGAAACAAAAAAAACAATAGTGGCATATTAATTTTAATACGTTTTTTTCTGAATGAACTAAAAAAATTGGAAGAAAGTCAAAAAATTTTAAATAATATAACGTTTTAAAAAAGTCATGTTTTTGAAAAAAAAAAATTCACTTTAACATTAAATAAAAATTATTTAAAAATACATTTTCTTGAATATTATTAGTTCATTCAGAAGAGAATTCAATTGTGAATCTAAAAAGCTTTGTTTTATTTGAATCGGCTGAAAAACTTTTTAGTTATCGTATACGGCATTTTTACATAATCGCAAAAATAAAATTTCGAGAAAACGCGCTTTAAAGTTTCCCGAGCGCTCACACACCTGCTTGACGCCGCACCGCTTTAAGTGCTGTATCTTCTAAAATACTTGGAATTGGCCTCTAAAATTTTATATACATATTTTTGAATGTCTAAGGAATAAATTTAAGCAAAAAAAAAACATCGATTTTTTTGACCTTCTAATTCAGGACGCTCCCTTAATCATTTCTTCAGTAACCAAAATGTCGCGTTCTTAAAGAAAATAATAGAAAAATTTACCTTCGATGCAATAAAGTACAACAACGATTTTAAGCAGAAAATGACGATTTAATTAATCCCGAGAGTACGCGATAAAAAAAAAAAAAAAAAAAAAACAATAAGAAAACCACTCAACATTCCTCATCGTTTAATGCAAAATCGCAACAATGTAGCGATTCAACAATTATGCGATTACACGAGGGAGTCAATTGCAGTTGCGCAAATATCGCCCGCCGTGTAATTTCAAACCAACAAAAGCACCGCGGTGGAAGAACTTCTTGAGATGGAAAGAAAATAGGGAAAAGCACGAGAGGAGTGGAGAGTTTCGGTTTATTTTGCGCGGGTTTTAACAAAGAAGCGAAAAATATTTATTGTGAGAATGAGAGGAAAAAGATAACCGAACGAAAGTCAAAGGGTAAAGTCGAGTCAAGTCGCGTGTGTTTAATGTGAAAGCAATCTTTTAAAAAAGAGGAAAAGAGGAAAAGAGAGAGAGAGAGACAGAGATAGAGAGAGAGAGAGAGAGAGTGAGAGAGAAAAGAGATCGTCAAATTCATCAGGGAACGAAGAAGACAAAGAGTCGACACGTACAAAGAAAATTTCTCTTAGGCGGTGCGGCTCTCACATAATCGCGACTTGCCCTTCGGCGTTAGCGACGTTTTTTCCTTCTCTGTGTTATATGCGTATACCTACACTCGTTTAAGTGTATGTATATACGTATATGAAACATAGCTATAGGTCTACAAAAGAGAGAAAAGGTTGAAGTAGTAACAACGGTGGGAAAAAACGCGAGAGTTGAGCGCCGGCATTAATACAACTGGAAACTAGAAACTGCTGCCGTTGCTACTGCAGTATGCGCTACGCTTTCAGTTACTTCTTTTTTTTTTTTTTTTTATAATTCTTTCTCATTTTTATTATTTTTCTGACTCTCTCTTCTTTCTTTGTTTTTCTCTCTCTCTCTCTTTCTCCGCTCATAGCCAGCATCGAAGAAGGATTTTGCAAAAAAAAAAAAAAAAAAAAAAAAAAAAAAAAAAAAATATATGTAAAGATAGTGGAAAAGGGGAAGGATTAAAAATTTGCAGCGCGTGCAGCCTGTAATTTTATGATATTACGCTGGGAAATTTCTGTGCTTTGTTTATTAATTCGTGAAAATTTATGTTTTTTGACTCTCCCGTAATTGCCGGGAAATTATGTTAATGCGCGTTTTTAACGCTCGTGTGTGTATGTATGCATAGGTGTACAAGCGAGGGGGAAGTTTCCAACGTATGCATTGTAAAAAGAATTTTTAACAAAAACTCTAGCTGCTCTTTCGTTATGAATGGATGTATTTTTTTCTTTTTTTTTTCTTTTTTTATTTCTTTTATTTTTGAAGTATTCCATGAATTTCGTATTGTTTCGTACGGTATACACGATTCATCATACACTTCTTTATTAAATACCTTTGTGAAAGATATTAAATGTTTTCGCGTACGTGAAAAGTATGAAAAAATATTCAATAATATAATATACAATATGTATATTACCATTTTTAATAAAAATATTACATACAAATATATTTTAAATTAATTAAATTCTTGATTTAAATACGCGAATTATTAAATCGAAGTTGTAAAAATAGCTCGAATAAATTATTAATTTATTGCATTTTTATTGCCTGAAATTTTTTAATTAAAATTTTAATTGTTCTTAACCTATGAAAAATATTGAAAACGACAAATGTATTATAAATCTTTTTTCATCGAAAGTTACCTCATATTTGACATAAAATAATTTATTTTTACATTAAATAATCGCAAGTTTAGCACAATAAATTCATTTGAAATCATAATTGATTATTATTCCAAAATAAGATCTATTTATGCATTTATAAAAAAAAAATAAATTAAACTTATTCTTTTATAATAAAATAAAATCGTAAATAAGATTAAAAAATATATTATTTACTCAAATATTTATCAATACCAAACGTTTCATTAAATAATCTAACATCTTTATAAAAATTAAGGGAAAGAAAAGAGTTAATCGTTACTTAACAAAACTAATTAGTATGATATTAACTGAAGTAACTAAAAAAATCGGAATAATCTACTTAAAATAATAATCTCCCTCCCCCTTCCCCATCACCCCTCGAGCTCTCGAACCCTTCGCTACATAGCAAAGGGGAGCCTTCGCGCGTATAAAATTTTCAAAGTTTCGCTGCAGACACAGAAGTTTGAAAATCGAAAGCGGCGCACCTTATATCAGAATTAAGAGTCTCGGCTCAGAATGAATTCAAGGCCGAGTCGGTCTTGATCTACGATGAAAGTTCACTTCTGGAGTTCGCTTCGAGGATTTGAGGACATTATCTGTGCGGGCCAGGCTTTGTAATTGATGGGAGTAATTTCGCTAGGGAGAGGTTATAAATTTATCGCTGGGAGACAGCACACCTTTACTTTACTCGTTTTGTTTTTTTTATCTTTTCTTCAAAAGATCTCGTTTAGCTTGGCTCATTTATTTATACCTAATTTTTCGTCCAGATGTTGGAAAGATCTTTTATCTTTATGAGAATTGATGACTTGTTTTTGAGAAACTTTAAAATTTGTTATACAGTTTTCATGACTTTATTAAATAAATGTTGATTGAACACTAGATGCTTGAAAATCAATTTAAATATCCACCAATGTTTAATTAAAATTCTACTTTCGCATTATTTCAGATATAGATTATCAGTTCAAGGAACAGTAGACTGAATTATTCATCAATTATTGATCCTCTAACTAGAATAGAAACACACTAAACTCTTACAAAAAAAAAAAAAAAAAAAAAAAAAAAAAAAAAAAAAAAAAAAACGACTTACAAAAAAAAAAAAAATAAAAAAAACATTAATTAAAGAAGATTGTTAACGTTCGATTAATTTTTTACATTAAAAGCGCGTCACTTTCAAGCTCGGTACATCAAGCGCGATATCACCGCGTATACGATATACAACCATGACTTTCCAATTTTCCCCGTGGAAACATTGAATTAGCCGAAACCGGAACCAAATTCTATTTCGCTTTAAACAACGCGCACGAATGGCAGAAGGAATATACAAGCTGTATCCGCGAGAGTTCGAGCGCCAAAGGGCAAATGGCTTTGCTATTGTTAACCGCCGCGTAATTAGCAAGCCCGTGCTCTCTCGCGCTCTCTCTCTCTCTCTCTCTATCTCTCTCTCTTTCTCTCTACCCGTTTCTGATGCCGTTGCTGGTTGGAATTGAAGGCATTTAGCCTCTGGGGTTTGTTGTTTTATCGCGCGCTCAAGCGAACTCGGGTCAAATTACGAACACTTCTTTATGGACAAATGGTTAGCTTTACTTCGAGCTTGGATAACATCTGCGACAGACGTTATGGATGTTGTATAGGCGGAACTTTGTTTTATCTTGGGTGTACATATCGAACGCGAATAATAGTAATATCTTTTAATTGTTAAACGTCCTTTTTCGATCGACTTTATTTACGAGTTAATAATGCGCGTACTTTCTTCTTCTTTATTTAATTTACGGTTTATAAGTACAAATTTATTTGTCAGCTTTACATATTATTGGGAAGATAAGTGTATATGTTGATTTGATAATAAAGTTTTTAATAGAATTGTACTTGGTATAAATTTAAACTGTGATAGATGTGTCGAATAGTTTAATGACGGCTTAATTATGAAATAATCTAATAAATATCTAATAAATAAATATCTACTGTAAGTACTATCGATATTTAGCCATCCTACTTAATAATAATGATATCAAGTTTTAAACAATCTTTTGGATGTTTAATAATAATTTGTGATATTGATTTTTTGAAACCTCACTCGGTTATTGCTATTATTCTATTTTCACTTTTGCATTATAAAACGTGAATTTATAAGGAAGATAGCACACAATTCTAAACATTTTCGTAAATTCCACATTTAATTACTACCAACATAATACAATCTTCGTTCCCTAAAAAAGAAAAATAAATAAACAAGACCAAATGCTCAACCCAACATCGGTAACGTCTCGCATCTCCCGAAGCAAAAGCAGTCTTCCTCAAAAGGGGACGGTTTAAACAGCTAAGCAGATGAAACGCGCGTGCAAGCAAGCACAGCATCACGGAGATTGTAACGCGACGACGTCAACGACTACGACGAGGACGACAAGGTAAAGGTTGCACCAGTAGTGGTAGACGTTCGGCTGTTGCAACGGTGGGTATACGTTGCGTTATTATACCGGTAACACGCGCCTGCGTTTCTCTCTCGGTTTGCGCGCGAGCAACGGTCAAAGCATCCGTCCCCCCCTTCCCCCTCCTCCTCTCTTTTACGTCGTAGCGCAGGAAGGAGCTTAGAGGTATGGAGAAGATGGGAAGAGCTTTGTCTCCGATGTAGAGCAAGAGAGAGAGAAATACGTCTCCCTCGAAACAAACGGGCAAACACACGTAAAGAGCATAACCCGCTGCGTGTGTCTCTTGCATACTCAGCACACGTGAATACACGTGCAGAGAGCGAGAGGGAGAAGCTTGAAGTAAACGTATTCCGGTAGAGCGTGGCAGTAGCAGTGCCTTCGGGGCAAATACACCTGTGACCCAGCAGCACACCAGTGGCGTTTAATTTCCTTCCCTATCTCTCTCTCTCTCTCTATCTCTCTCTCTCGCTCCCTCTGCATAAGAGAAACTAACCGTCGTGAACGAGTTTCTCTTACGGCTGGGCTTTCTTAGGGTCAACTTCGTCGCTCCTGTTTCTGTACGCATATGTGCGACCGGTCGGTCCAAATACCGCTGGCAAGAAATACATTGTAGTGTACTTTGTTCTACCCTTTCTCTCTTTCTCTCTGTCTCTCTAACTTTCCTTTAAATTAAATGCGATTGCACTGTTGTGTGCGGTGAAGGAACAGCTGTTTGGAATAGTTTTAAAGAAAGCAAGCTGATATACGTTCGCTTAATAATCGTTTACGGCTAGTGTACTAATTTAATAATTTTGTAAAGTTAATTTTGATAATTAAGTATTGTTAATTGATATTGGAAAATTGATTTTACTTCTTTTTAAATTCTATAATGATATACTAAAATGATTTATCGAATTATTCAAATTAATCAAATTCTCTCATCGAAATTCCAGTTTAATCTACGCTACAAAATATGAACGAGATATTCACATTTGTGAAAGCGTCATTCTTAATTACGACAAAACAATCGAATTACTTAACCACTAAATCTTCAATTTACTTTCTTCGTGCAACCAATATTTGGTTCAATAAAGTAAAATATATTAAATTTTGAATTTGATTTGAAACGACAATTTCAACACTGCAATTGATTCTATATAATAATTTTAATGTACAGAATTCACGATCGGATAATAGTTATTATAGTTATAGCAGTTAATAATAAACAATCAAAATGTAATATTGAATAATTAGAATTTCAAGAATATTAATATTGATTAGGGTATTTCGATACTCAAACAAATTATGACGTTGAAGCGAAAATTGAAATTATTAATTGCAACATTAGTACGAAATTTGCTCAACAAATGATTGAAAGGCCTACGAAATTGTTAAAAATATTCAAATACCGCAATTAATTCTCAACATTTATTGCAAAATCGATTAACAAATAATTGTGTTTTGATGATAATTATAAACAACATAAAAGCGTTAAAATACCGCGAAAGCATACAACAAAAAACCTATAGAATATGCCGTCAACACTCGACGAATAAAGAAGCGAATGGAAGTTTAAATAAATGGCCTCATTCTACTCAAATTTAGTAGGAGTTCCAAGCCTTGGGTACTATAAAAATATACTCTCGAAAAAAAAGCCGTCAGCCATGTTTTATTCACGAGAGAGCAGTTTTCCCTTTCAGTCCAGTTCGGTTTTAATATTTTTTTTTTTTTTTTTTTTTATTCTACCGCGTAATTTTTTTCAAGACTCGATTCAAATGGCCTTTTGTACGTTAAGGTTGAAAAAAAGGGAAAAACTCACACAGCGATGATTAAATTCTTCGCCGCTTGCGAATTTAACGCTTAAAGGAGGAGAGAGGGAGGGAGAAGGTGAATTACATTAAAACGCCGTGTCGCAATCTTCAAATTGCGGTTGCTTTTCAATGCAACGATTTTGAAAGTAGAAGGAAAAGGAAAGAGAGCGAATTCTTTTCAGTGGAAAAGAAATCGCTAAAAGAAAAGGAAAAAAAAATTTATGGAGGGGAGGGCAGGAGCAGGGGTATGAAAAAGCGAGTAGTTGCTATCCGCGTCGTTGAAAAAATCCGAGCTTTTCATCCGCTAATAATTCAGTCTTTCTCTCTTTTTTCTCGCGGGTAGATGGGCGCGTGATAAACTTGGGCTTTTCTTTAGCGGGAAAAGAGAGCGCGTGAGAGATACGAAGCGCATGTAAAGTCAGAAAGGACGTCGGGCGATTACTTAAAGCTCCGCAAATGCGATAAGAATGTTGGACGACTTACGCGGGATGAGGAGACAGAGAGAGCTGGAAAAGAGAATGAAAAATGAGGATGGAAGAAGTAGTTTTAGTTTAGAGCGTTGACTTCTCGATTTATTATATCACGAATATGTTGACTTTGATGACGTTACGATAATATTAAAATTATACATTTATATCCTCAAATATTAATAACCGATGATAAAAGACGTTATATATTTGTATGAAACGATTGAGAAAAGTTTTTACATTTACTGCGCAACATTTACTCAAAATGCCGCAAAACGGCATTAAGTAAAACGATTCGCATTGATTCAACAAACGCAAATCAAAATCTCCGCTGAATCGACGCGATGCGAATCAGAACAACGATAAATGAAAAAAATAAGAAGAAAAAGAAGCGTTTAATCCTTTTCCGTGCTTACAATCTTTCTCCTAGCTCAATTTTCATTTATTTCTCATTTTTTTTGTTCATTCTCTCGCAGAAAAAAGAAAAAGAATAAGATAAAACGCGCGCGCACGCGCATGGAAATCCCATTATCGCGCGAGCATTAACGTTTTAATTCAATTCCCCCAGCGGCAGCGGAACCGCGACGAGAGAACGCGTGCGTACGCGATTATTCACTTTCGGCGGCGATTTGGTCTCCCTCCTTCTCTCATCCCTCCTTCTCGTCCCTCTCCATTCCTCTTAAATGGACACACAAACGACCGCTTAACGAGTCGACTTTTTCTTTTCTCTTTTTATTCCTCTATGGTGTGCCGCGTTTTGCTTTTTCGTGGGTTTTTTTTTTTTTTTTTTTTTTTTTTCATGCCGAATTAAGCGACGAGTCGCGTGGAGTTTTTGAATTGCTTTTAAAAACGACGAGTTACTTTACTTTTCAATTTTGGGATATTTGATGGTTTTTTATTAAGATGTTAAAGAAAATTAAGTTATTTTTCAATAATTAACTTGGTAAATATAAACGATGCATTTTTATTAATCTACTGTAAAAAATGTATTTCATTAATTAATATTGTTAAGGATAATTTTAATTTGATATTTCATACGTGAATACTTTCAAAATGTTGTAATTATTTTCTATTTTAATTGATAAATTGTTCTCATGAATGAAAAATATCATTAATTCGAAATCATACTTATCGATAATACATAATGATAATTTTCACGTTTTTCAAAAGAAACAAAATACTTTATCAAAGACCTACACACATTTTCCGTTAAATGTCCAACAAAGTCCAAATCTAGCGCAACCTTCCTTTAACAACATGTATGCATAAAAAAAAAAAAAAGATAAACATTTGTAATTAAACCGTGTGGTTAAACCACGTGAGATAAAACGAAGGCAATATCGAGCAAAACCGCTCATCGAGCTTTTCAGAAATTTTACACACACACAGACACGTACGCGTGCACCGACACACCTGTCGTTATCCTTCGCTCGTAAACGCTGATTACGTATTCGGGACGTCGAGTTACGCGTTGATCCTACCGATGACTCGAGAGACGCCGACGCAACGTAGAGATTGAGTATGCAGCTCTTGGTTTCTAAGTTTGAGGTTACGCGACGAGGCTCGCGTGTATATGCACCGCACACGTGCGACGACTGCCTGTGCGTATATTTTTAGTGAAAACGAAAACGAGGAGAATAAAGAATAGAACGAAAGTTGTATATGTATGTACTCGTATATGTGTGTGTGTGTCGTTTTACGTAAGGCGGTTCACGCGTGTAAAGAGAATTGATTATGGTGACGGTGTGTTTGCAAATTTCGAGCAGGAAATAAAAGTTGCTTTGATTTGCAATAATTAATATCAGAAAATGCGCATACTTTGTTATTTAATAATATTTTCGAAGCAACAATGAGCAAACTTTTAACGTTATACTTGTGTAACGTCGGTACACGACCTCCGTTTTTTTTTCCTGTGTCAGCCGATAAGTTTTCTCCTTGCTTTTCCTGCCCACGCTCGTCAATGGAAAAGATGCGCGTCGATCGTATCGACCGCCCGCATCGATCTATACCCAAGCGCTGCACCCTGAGAAAGCCTCCCTCTACAATCTACTTGACGCACTCTCCACTGACCCAGACCGTTGTGAAACCTAACCTAAGCGTGGGTCAAGAGTTTACGAGTATTCCCGGAACATAAAAAAAAAATGGTACATGCACTTTACTTTAGCAAGAAATGCCAGACCGAACACGTGTGCGTCAATTCGGTGATAAAAATAAACGATAAAAACGTCCCATAAATACTCTTTTTTCTACACATAGTTTTTCCATTTAAAATATATCTCTACTCAAACTTTCCCTCCGCAACACACTCCAAAGTTATGCAAAGAATCAAGGGGCGCGCCAGCGCCTCGTGGTAAGTATTGGTACTAACCACGGGCGCCTGGTGCACCCATTTATACATTAAATTGATGCATGAAAAAATTAAAAAATTTTTTTTAATTATACATTTTATTATTTAATAAAATGTAATCTATCACCTTTGCTTTTTTTTTTATGTTCTTTCAAATAAAAAAAAAGCATTAACATTCGTGCATTTGTTACGAAGATACGATATACGCCCCCCTTTTTTTTCATTTTTTTTATCCATAAACTTAGAATAGGTCATTATTTCTTTTTCTCTTATTTTTTTGGCCTTTTCTTTAACGAGAGAATCAGCTTCTCTCCCGATTACCACCCTTTCCGAGACTTCAGCTAGCCGGCAAAGACGACACGCAAGCCGCGCGACGACGATCGCGCGGCGTTGTAACGGGTAAGTTAGGTCCAGAAGACGGCTTCTCGTGCCTGGACCTAGGAGCAATGTCGTCCGAGGCTTTAATGGCCAAGAAGGGGGCGCTGCGAGTAAGTTTTGCGTCTCTCGAATTGGACGACCCTCCAGGTTAATTGCTCCGATGGTGGTTTGCCTTTAAAACTGCCACCCCGTTGCAATATATATATATATATATACAGTCTGTCAAGTAAGAGCGTGGTCGATTTAACTGACAGGTAATAAAAGATTTTGCTCTAATTCTTTAACGAATCGATAGAAAAAAGCTTTGTCCTTGATGCATTGTTAACAAAGATTCAGTTGTCGTTGATCTTTTGAAAGAGAATCACGTTAAACGCCATGAGTGCTAAGTACGCGTCGCGCTACGAGGCTGTGTTCCTTTGCATCCACCCGAAAGGTCCCAAAATGTCTCAATCAGCGGCTGCTAAATATATGAGAAAGTCGAAGGCATTTGTACAGAAGTGGATACAGCGATATAAAGTGGCTAAAAATGTCGATGATTTACCAGAACGTGGCTCGATAGGAAAAGTGAACAAAAAAGATGAAAAAAGAATAGTGAATCTGTTTTCGCGGAATCCTGCTTTAACACTGCGGCAAGGACAAGCAAAATTAATGGCAAAAGTTTTAGATATATCCTACGAAACTATCCGAACCCATCTTCGTACTCATCATCTAAAATGGCGCAACACAATGAAGAAGCCTCTGTTGACTGAAAAACATGTGACAAAGCGACTCGCTTGGGCGCATGAGAATATTGATAGAGATTTTGAAAATGTCATTTTTACTGATGAATGTTCTATATGGGCACGTTTTGTCCTCACGCAAGCCTGGTCAACTTCCACCAATAGGCTTGTTCAGCGGACCGTAAAACATGGAAAAAAGGTGCATCTTTGGGGCTGCTTCTCAAAGCAGGGATTCGGCACTTTGCACCTCTTTACTGACAACCTAAATGCCGAGAAAATGATAAAAATCTACAAAAAGGCTTTACTGCCATCTGCCAAACGATGGTTCATCACAAAAAATTAAGATTGGATTCTGCAGGAGGACAACGATCCTAAACACCGCAGCAAGCTCTGTACTCAGTGGAAGACTCAATCTGGCATCGTTACATTGGATTGGCCGTCGCAGTCGCCCGATGCAAACCCTATTGAAAATGTGTGGGCATATATTAAACGGAAGCTTCGTGGAAGACGCACATACACTTTGAAGCAGTTGTCTTACGAAATTCGTCGGATCTGGAGATCTTTGCCACTAGAATACGCCGTCAAATTAGTAGAAAGCATGCCTCGGAGATGCCAGGCAATTATCGACGCCGGTGGTGACTGGACACATTATTGACCGAATTGCATCATTGCTTGTAATGTGTACAATGTATATATAAATATGAAAGTTTCATCGAATAAATTTTTTTATAAATTAACACAACCACGCTCTTACTTGACAGACTGTATATATATATATATATATATATATATATATATATATATATATATATATATATATATAAGTCTAAAAAGTTATAATAAAATTTTTTTTTGGGTTTTTAATCAATAATATATTAATAACACAATCAATTGCAAGTTTTATTACACCTTACTAGATTCCTTTGTATTTGCTTCGCAAACATTTTTTTTATTTATTCTCTGCTACCTATTTTTGGCTCATGATCATACATAATAGTTTGAAGTTTCAAAATATTGTTTCATTTACTTTTGCACTATACTAGATTGTTCAAAAAGTTTTGAAAGCGGAAATGAAGATACTTTTTTTTGTTGGTGAAATCACTTTTATTGCTCAGTATAATCTCCCATAAGTTCAATACACTTGGTCCAACGGTCTTCCAACTTGTTTATCCCATCATGGAAGTGACTTTCTGCAAGGCCTGCAAAATACTCCTCTACGACGGCTATAACCTCTTCGTTTGATGAAAAATGCTTCCCACGAAGGAATTTCTTGAGGTATGGAAACAGCCAGATGTCAAAGGGAGCTAAATCAGGCGAATAAGGTGGATGCTGCAACAATTCGTACTTCAATTCGGTTATTTTAGTGATGGTTTTTTGAGCTGTGTGAGCGGGTGCATTGTCTTGATGTAAAATGATTTTTTTCTTGTGCAAACCGGGTCTTTTTTCACTAATTTTTTCATCCGATTGGTCCAAAAGGTTACAATAATATTCAGAATTTATTGTTTCGCCAGTTTGGAGATAATCTACCAACAAAATCCCTTTTGCATCCCAAAAAACTGACGCTAACGCCTTCTTCGCCAATTTCTGGACACGAACTCGCTTCGGTGCCGAAGTGCCTGGTTGACACCACTCTTTAGCCTCTTGTTTTGATTCAGGGTCATGATGGTAGACCCAAGTCTCATCCATAGTGATGAATCGACGCGAAAAATCCTTTTTATCCTTTCGAAAACGCTCCAAATGTTGCTCAGAAAGTCGCATTCGAACGTGTTTTTGTTCCATTGTGAGCGAATGCGGCATCCATTGTGCACACAGCTTTCTTAAACCCAATACTTCAGTCAAAATATTGCTTACACTGCCCAATGAGATGCCTAGGGCCTCTGCTAAATCTCTCTCGGTCAATCGACGATTTTCCAAAACCATATCCTGTACTTTTGCTATGAATGCTGGTGTTGATGCACTTTTTGGACGTCCTGAGCGTGGATCGTCTTCGACGCTTTTTCGACCACGTCTAAACTCTAAAACCCATCGATGCACAGTTGGAAATGAAGGAGCAGATTCCTTTAACACTTTCACCATTTTTGTATGAATTTCCGTTGCTGATAAACCTTCCAAAACAAAAAATTTTATCACTGCACGATATTCGGTTTTTTCCATTGTAAAAAAATACACTGATACGTCAACTTCAAATGGCTTGTAAACAAACAATGAATTGACAGAGTGGAATGAAACTTTGGGTATGTTTATATGAAAGATAAAATATTAAAATGGCGTAAAAATTTTGGTTCTTCTACTGCTCTATAGATGTCGCTTTCAAAACTTTTTGAACAACCTAGTATATAGCAACATTAATGATAATCAGCTATCGTTAAAAAAATTCATTGATAAATAAAATATTTAGCAATATTATTTGATTTCATAACTTTTGATAATCTAAAATGATTATAAATATTCTTTTTAATTTTTAGTATTTTGAATGTACGTGAAGAGTTAAATGAAAAGTAACTTTTTTAAACTACATCCAAAATTTGCCATAATATTCCTTTTTTTCAAAGGTTGTATTTAGATTTAATAAATTTTGTACAATGAAAATAAAAATGAAAATTTATAAAACATTGATAATACATGAAGAGAGTGCAGAAAAATGTTTAAACGACAACCAATGCTTACCATAATTTTCTTTTTATTAAAAAATTTGTATTTAGATAGTACATATTTTATTTTAACACATTGCGCACGGGAAACGAAATATCTCGTCTTTAGCAATCCGAACGTTGTGGCCGGGAGACGAGATATCTCGTTGTCAGGTTTCTTCGACTCAATCGGCGTCCAAAAATGTGCGGGTCCTGTGAGCGCGTCGCGTGAGAAGAGCGCCGTACGCAATGTGTTAAAAGAAAGACATTTACATTATTCGAAGTAAAAGCATAATTAAATTATGTTTGAAGATAGCAGCTATCTTTACATAAATATACATGTATTTTAGGAGTTCGTTGCTTTAAATTAACTACTCATAGTTGCTAGCAACACTATTAATTTTCATAATATATAAAGGTATAAATTCGTTATTTAACCCTTTTTTACGGGTGCCGTAGATATTCGGCATCCACGTGACGACCTGTGTATACAGGTGCCGTATATAATCGATGCCCGCGAGACTGCACATCGCAGTGCCCCGTTCAGTGGCGCTACTCCCGCGGAACGGACTGCCGTAGCGAAAAGGTTAATAGTGTGCACGTTCGATACAGCACTATTAATTTTCATAATATATAAAGGTATAAGTTAAAAAAAGGTATAAATTCGTTATTCAATAGTGTGCAAGTTCAAGGTAATAAAAATAGAAAAAAAGAAATTGTTTTACGCAGGTATTTTATTAAAGAAAAATAAAATATGTAATTGTTAAAAATTTACTTTAGAATTTTAAGTTATTTAAAAGATTTGAAACTCAATTTAACATATATAAAACAATTTTAATCAAGGATAATATTTTATATTTTGTACGTAATTTTTTATATTTATATTTCTTCTCTTCATATTTTCATTAAAAGGCATTATTGCTTTAATTGTGTGATAAATTTTTATTTCGCGATCGAAAACATTTTTCGATTGAAACTATTTTACATAATATATGAAAATATGCCTTGAGTGGTATTTTAGAAAACCGAAGTTCCCATTCTTTTCGTTAAACATTGTAGTTCTTATATTGTTTAAATATTATTTAATATATTGTTAAGTTAAAACAATTACACAATTCGTTTACCGAAATTTTCCTAGTAACCTATTTATTATTTTATGGCGCTACCTGTTCGGTGTATCGGTAAGCGAAGGTTATTGTTACATTACGCGATAATTATTGCAATAAAATAATTTACAGTGTATTCGTTATTCTTTGCATAATTTTAAAGTGTATTGCGGAGGGAAAGTTTGAGTAAGAAAAGATACATTTTAAATGGAAAAACTATGTGAAAAAAGAGTATTTGGGAAAAAAGAGTATGGGACGTTTTTATCGTTTATTTTTATCACCGAATTGACGCACACGTGTCCGGCCTGGCATTTCTTGCTAAAGTAAAGTGCATGTACTATTTTTTTTTGTGTTCCGGGAATACTCGTAAACTCTTGACCCACGCTTAGGTTAGGTTTCACAACGGTCTGGGTTAGTTGAGAGTGCGTCAAGTAGATTGTAGAGGTAGGCTTTCTCAGGGTGCAACGCTTAGGTATAGATCGATGCGGGCGGTCGATACGATCGACGAGCAACTTTCCCATCGACGAGCGAGGGCAGGAAAAGCAAGGAGAAAACTTATCGGCTGACATAGGAAAAAAAACGGAGGTCGCGTACCGACGTTATATATACGTTATTGAACTGTAATTTTAAAAAAAAATGTACACTAATTAAGTTATTTTTATTAAATTTGCAAAATATTGGTTAAAGTTGTAACTAAATAATGTTACAATAAATACCGAATAAAAAATTAAATTAGAAATTAAAATAAGATTATCATAACTATAAATAATATTTACGTAATTCAAGGTTTCTAAGCAAAATTTTATAACAAATCCTAATTACATTTCGAAAAAAAACGCATGCAATCTTCATATTGAATCTAATCCGTCAATGATAAGCTTTTCTTCATCGATACTTTTATTTTTCTTGTTATATTTTTTTGTCCATCAATCAAACAAAATTTATGAGCTTATCCATCTCTTATAGGCACATCACGAAGTCTCTAAAATCCCAAACCGATTACCAAAGCATTTAACCAGTAAAGCAGCTAACATCAGCAACTAACAGGCAGATTGGTGCGAGCGCTAGGTGCGCGTAAAGAGAGAGAAAGAGAGAGAGAGAGAGAGAGAGGAGATACCACAGGCTCATGTTGTCGCGGTGCATCTCGATTAGACGAGAGAGACGTGCAGAGAGAGAGACGGACCAGAGGGCTGCCGAGGAAGGGATTGCCGGAGAATCCATGGTATGCGCGCAATATTGCCTCGACGTACATCAAGCGCCACCTTGGCGACACGCCGTATTAATATGCGCACGCGGTGGTTACTTCCATCGAGGGATATATCCTTGCCGTCCCCTGTCTTAAGGTTATTGTCACCGCTGGGAAATGGTTTTCTTGGCTAACGGGATTTTCTTTTCGTCATTCTCTTTCTCTCTCCTTTTTTTTCTTTGACTAGTACGGCTGATGAGATTTTCATGCTCACGTACGGTTTAATATTTTGTTTGCGCGAAATTTTCAACTTTTTCATACATTTTATTTTTGATTACGATCATTTTTTATGATTATTTTTCTTCTTTGATAAAAATATCAACGTAGACTTTAATTGTAATTATTACGCATCAATATATATATATATATATATATATATATATATATATATATATATATATATATATATATATATATATATATATGCATATATAAAAATTTTAATGAATGAGAATATTTTATATTTTGTATTTTTTTTTATATTTATATTTAGTCTTTTCGCATTTTCGTAAAAAAGGTATTAATGTTTTAGTTGTATAATATCTACAAGAATAAATTTTTATTTCGTGATCGTGCGTGAAAACATTTTTGTTTCAAATTATTTTACATAATGTATGAAAATATGCCTTGAGTGGTATTTTTAGAGTTTCCATTTTTCTCGTTAAAAATTGCAGTTCTTATATTATTTTAATATTATTTAATGCATCGCTAGGTGAAATCCGCCAAGTCTTACCCTAATCTTTGATAACCCATATTGATAATTCTGTGAATCGATATACGACATAATATATCGAGCCTTTTGATACAGAGGCTGATCAATCGTTACGAAGATTATATTTTCCTTGTTGTTTCATTTATTTTTTTCAGCACTTTCTACTAAAACAGTAGAAATGGTCTTGTATTCGCTCGGAGAATTATTGACAAATGATGTCAATCAAGTTAGCCCCGCCATTGTCTTAAAAAAAAAAAAAAAAAAAAAGTTGTGCTAGATTGTGCTAAACTCGTGCTATAGTTTGCGTAAATAAAAAAAATTAATTTCAAAAATTTTGATTTTTATAGCCAAAATTAATTTTTCGAAAATAGTTAGCCCCGCTATTTTGTCTTTAAAAAAACAAGTTGTGCTGCAACTTGTGCCACAGTGTGCCATAAAAAAAAATCACTAATTTTCATTTTTAATGGCGAAAAATCATCGTTTTTGAAAAAAAAGTTAGCCCCGCCATTTTGTCTTTAAAAAAAAAAAAGTTGTGCTCCATTGTGCTCAACTTGTGCTACAATGTGCCTTAAAAAAAAATTATTAATTTTCATTTTTAATGGCAAAAAGCATCGTTTTCGAAAAAAAGTTAGTCCCGCCATTTTCTTTAAAAAAAAAAAAAAAAAAAAAAAGATGTGGTGCATTGTGCTTAACTTGTGCTATAGTGTGCCGTAAATAAAAAAAGTTAATTTCAAAAATTTTGATTTTTATAGCCAAAATTAATTTTTCGAAAATAGTTAGCCCCGAAATTTTGTCTTTTTCAAAAAAAAAAGTTGTGCTGCATTGTGCTCAACTTGCGCTACAATTTGTCGTAAAAAAATTACTAATTTTCATTTTTAATGGCAAAAAATCATCGTTTTTGTATCATCGCCAATTGATTTTTTACGGAATAAAAGAGTTGTGCTACCTTGTGCTATTATGTACCGTAAAAAAAAAATAAATAATCAATTCTCATTAAATAAAATTAAATAACACACATTTTAATTATAAACAAGTCTTTTTATTATATTGTATATATAACTAAATGTACATGAACTTGTATTTTATTTTTAACAGAATGCAATATTCCTTTTTTCGACATGTCGTCATATTGCACCCATTGCTCTGACATTTTCACATAGGCCGTATAATAGCCCATAGAATTTTTTTTTAAATTTCCTGAATAACATATTACTCCTGCTAATTTATATTTTTGTACAAGATTTAATTTTAAAGGTATTGAACTTAGTGGCGTCAAAATATTTTCACCTAGATCCGTTTCAATAAAAAGATGCGGACCATAATTTTTCAGAATCGATGTTATTCCTGCACAGCGTTTTTTTATATTATAAAATGAATTTTCTACAACTTCTTTCATTCTGTCAAACGTTTCAGTTAAAATGTTAACGTTAGCACATATGGTTACATAATCTCTATGTATTGTATCGTTGCACGATTCACATTTAATAGTTACTGTGCAACTTGGAGCATTGATAAATAGTGAAATTGCTAAATTGCCAACATTTATCTGAGCATTTAATTTATATATGTTTGTTCTACCCTTTTCAGGTGCGTATATAGGCAAATCATGCAACAATTTAGCTCTTTCTGTGTGAAATTCTGTTTTTAAACCTTTTTCTACTAATCTGAGTGCTGTGTTTATAATAGGGATATTTAAATTAATGGCTATTTCTTTATAGTGGGAATTATTCGTCACAGCTATTGCGAATATTTGACAAATACTATCAAAAGCACAAGTATTGGAGACAACAAGAATTTTTCCATTATAGTTAACATTTTTACAAAAAATACCATTTAGAATTCCTGGAAGTGTAATTGTAGATTTTAAAGATGGATCAAATTGAGGCGTTGAATTTATATATTTTATCCGGTTTTTAGTGTTTTTAATCTTGTTTCTCCAATTTTCTACCTGCAGCAATTTAAATAACTCTTCGAAGCATGCATCTTCACTACTTTCAGAGCTTTTTTTTTATCATTTTTTCGATCGATTGTATTTATTTTATCATTTTTTTCATTTTTCACTCCCTCTATTATGATTTCATTTTTTACTCCCTCTAATATTATATCATTTTTTACTCTCTCTAAAATTATTTCATCATTTTTCACTTTCACTTTCTCTTTTATGATTTTGCACAGCTTTTTCTATAAAATCTACTTTTTTTAAATCGGTTGATTTCAATATATCACTTGCTAAGCCAAGTATTAATTTTCCTAGAAAACTAGACAGATGATGCACTATGGGAGGGAGAGAGGGAGAGGGAGAGAGAGAGAGAGAGAAAAAGTGTGTCAATCGAATTTTACGGTCAGAAATGGTATTCGCATTTTTCGTTAGCAGTTAAGTATTACTCTGCTTAAAAGTATTGCTTTTGATCTCTTCTTTTTTTACTTGAATCTATCAACTTATTTATAGCTTTCCGTTGGATCGTATTTTAATCTCCGCCCGATTCATCGCAAATAATACAAGCAAGATCATTCATACTGCCAATCTGTAACAAGCAAGTTAAAAGGTTACTTCAAGTGGAGAACCGTTTATACGTTTCTTTTGTTCAATAAAAGAAATGCGAAAAATTGCGAAATTTATAAAAGTTATTCAAAGCAAAAGAGAAATTTTTTTTATTATTGATTCATCTCGCGGTTAAAATATTTAAAATGTTGCTTCGAAACGTGATTCACTTGAAATTTTTTTGCAGTACAAATGATGTATATTAGCTTTTTCATTTAAAATAATATATTTTCACGAGCAAAAAAGCTTATTTACAGTGTTCTCGGTCTTTTTATTAATATGCAACTTAAGTGCTATGAATTAAATCTGTAGTACGTCTGAAATTGAATCTAATTTTTTGATGTATACAATGATGCTCATAGAAAGACGCGCTGGGTGAGACTCATACCTACTTAGAGCCTATTCTCAAGGTGAATTCTTTGCTTCGGAATGAAACGAAGAGCTGAGAAAGAGACATGTTATAACTTTTAGAAAAGTTTATTATACAAAATAGTGTACAATTTGTAAAAAAAAATCTAATTTCGAAATGTGGTTAACTTGCATTGTTTTTGAAATAAAAATGATGCATATCACATTTTCCATTGAAAGTTAAGTAGTTTTACTCTTTACAATAATACGTAACTTAAATGCTAAAAATTAAATTAGTCTTACCTCTTATTTTTCAGAAAATGTTTTTGAAAAAATGAAAGTTTAAATGATATACATTAAGAACAAATAATGTAACGACGATGTTTCTATAACTATGCTCACAAAATGAAACATCGGAACAGCTGTAGAGCTGCGAGAAAGTAGCGGGGATAGAAGCTGAGAAGAAAGCGGAAATTTTATTGTATAAAAGAGTCTATTCGAATTTCAAAAATTTTAATGCACAAATTATACGATATGCCACAAAGGACGAAATATAGTTTTTTCTGCATTTTTTCCCGTAGAATTGAATGGTAAAATAAGTTTTTTTTCAATTTTTCAAAAATTTAAACAAATTATCAACAATTACTGGAAATTCCATAGTTGAAAAAGTCATATTTTACTTTTGCAAAAAAAAAAAATGAATATTTCGGAAACTTCTTAATCATTGTACCAGAAAAAAATGAGGTTATTCTAGACATAAAAAGTTATACCTCCGCTAGGTTTTATCAAAATTGGATTATTTTTGCAGAAATGGAAAATAAAAAACGAAAAAAAAATTTATCTTGGATATTCGAGGTTATGTAAAAAAGTGACCTTTACAAAAGTTATAGACATTTACATGATCTACAACTTTTTTATTGAACACTTTTTATTTTAACGCCATATTTCACCGGAAATAGCAACAGTACAATAATAGTACAATTTTTCATCCTTTTTGACCCCCCAAAACAAACCTACAACTTCCCAACTGATGCTTTTATTTTTTTTTTCATTCATTATGAGCCCCATTACCATTTCCAATCGTTTAACTCTGGATGAAAATTTTTTTTTTTATTAAAAATGGTACATCCTGGACTAAAAGGACACGGAATGTACACGTTTTTCCCTTAATTACGTCGTAAGACTTAATTACAAAGTCGAGTATTATTAAGGTTATTTATTATGTTTCGAGGTGTGAGATTCTCGGTAACGTTACCCTCTTGCCCTTTCGAGCTCGAGAACGTCGTAATTAATTAAATGGATAAATCTTTTGTTTATATTCGTGCATCTCAAATAAAAATGGCATCTGTTATGTGTATTTTAGTCGGCATATTAGTTGACCAATTTAATTAAATATTCTTTTAAGTGCGTTATAAATGAGAATCAATATTTGATTTGGAAATGTTTTAAAATTTGCAAAAATGTTATTTTATCTTGATTAAACGTTATTAAATATTGATATATACAAAATAAATGGGAGAATTAAAATGATTGTTTACTCAGAGAGATACATATATACGTATACTTCGATAAGTATTGATTAAATAAATATGATTTTTCGTTATATTTCAACGTTGTAAGAGAATTTTAATATTTTTAGCGATATTTCATTCATCTTTAATTTACGTATTCTAAAATGAAAAAAAAAACTTCCTTTTCCAATAAAATTACTCTGTCGCGTAATTTTTCTTTTGGTTACACAAGTGATTCATGGAAACGGAGACGCGTATTGATATTAAATTTTTCTTTTCACGTAACTCTTACGCACGACGATTGATTTATGTACGCGATCGCAATAGATATAGTTATACTTAGTACTTACGCATACAATATCACATCGGTAAAAGTATAAGCAAATCCTAAAATTTTTATAAACTCGCAGTATTACGAGAACCAGTGAAACCAATAAAAAATAATGCACCTGCCTCGATCAATCACAACTAGCAGCTAAAATCTGTATCTCCCCTCCCCCTCCCTAAGGAAACAATATTCTTGGCCTTCCCCGACGTTGTTGTTCTCGCGTGAAAATCACAGCAGGAGTCGTTCGGTCCGCCATAAATCACAGAAAAAAAGCAACCGTCCGTTCGACGTTCCTCTAATTGGATTTCGTGGCTGTCTTGCGCAAAAAGGTGAAGAGGAAAACCTGTCTCGCGTCTGTCGGATTTTTTCGCGAATTATTGTCAGATCGTTGCGATTCTATCTACGCGCGACACGAGGGAGGAAAAGGAAATATTCGTGTATCTTTTTCCTCTTATGTATCAAAAGTCGATGGTTGCATGTCGTGAGCGTTTCGACGAGAAGCGATACTTCTATTGGTTTTCGTTGTTCGGAAATTTCGCAAAGGGAACATTAAATATCGTAGAGATAAAATGCTGCTCGTAATTTAATTTATTGAATGCTAAGGTATCGTTGTAGTTTCGTCGGTTTTGAAAATAAATAAATAGATAAAGTAAGATAAAAAGGCAAAAAGTGTACCCGAACGAATCTTTTGTTCTCTATTAATCGCTGGAAATATTAAAAATAAAACAATGCATCATCATAAATAGAACCGCACGAGACACGAGCACGTAAAATTATTTATTGCTTCTCGCAATCGCAAATGTGCAATGTATACACATATATATGTATATGTGTGTGTGTGTGTTTGTATAAATTAAGCGCGCATAAATTATAATTATTAAATTTATAAGTACGAGAGGATCCGTACATATATATACGCGTATGATCTAAGTAGCCTAATAAATTATGTATGGATTTGCATTACACCGCATGTATGTTTATGCAAGCGCTTGCGTGTGTGCGTGCGCGCGCGCGCGCGCGTGTGTGTGTGTGTGTATATGACACGACGAGACGTGAGTTTATTTACGAGGGGTACGCCTATTAAATTCTCTTATGTGTATTTTGAATCTATTAGATATCCAATCCAAATTAAAGTAGAGTTATAATTATTAGAGAACTAAGCGTGTGATATTCAAATTAAACGTTGATTAGTTATTTGGTTATTATCTCTCTTTCATTTGAAAACACTTTAAATGCGTCAAAGTTTACAGACAAAAAATAAACAAAATCTAATCAACTTCTTTTTATCATCGTAATGTATCGGTTCTAACGTTAATATTGCATTTAAATAAAATATTGATACTCACTACTAATACTAATACTTATAGTACGTCATAAAAACATTAAATAAATAAATTCAGATGTAAAATTTCGTCTTGAGAACAGCTGCTTAATTAGTTCTTAGAAATGACCACTAGATGTCAGGCGGTAGATACAACCCATAACAAAATTTGCACGCTGAAGGTATAAGTTGAGGTAGAAACGTTGAGATGGTCCACTCTCTCCGCATCCCGTGGAGTTCCACCGCCAAATACTTAGGCATCACCCTAGATCGTAGACTAACCTGGATCCCCCATATCAAAGCAACCAAGCGCAAAGCGCAAGCCGCCTTTACCTCACTAAAACCCTTTTTCCACAACCCCAAGATCTCACCCAAAACCAAAGTCCGCGCTTTCAACGCCATTATCAGGAGCATTATCTCCTATGGCATCCCCATCTGGGGCTCTACCCTCCCCCATCGCCTACAATCTATCCATGGCACCTATATGCGACTACTTCGCTCTGCCCTCAAAATCCCATGGTTCATCAGGAACCAATAAATCCTCGTAGAAACCGGACTGCCCTCCATCCCTCAAGCAGCCTATACATATGCTGCGAACCTCTGGGCCTCAGTGCAATCCCACCCAAACCCCAGCATTAATGCCCTTGCCAGCTTCACCCGCAAGCCCTCCGACCGAGTCAGAAGGCCATGTCACCTGCTGCCATAATTAGCTTCCTCTAGTTTCGCTCCCAGCGTAAGTGCCTCTCTCCTAACGAGAGGCCTCCACCCCTTCTCACGCTTCTTCTTATTTTCAGGTTGGGAGTCTTAGTCTAACGACTGTGCCCCGCTCTGGGAGGGGTTTTAGTCGGTAGGCACCAGTGATAGCTCGAAGCCAGCTCTCGCTAGGAGTCAGCTTCCACTGGTGAATCCGACACTACCCGTTAACAGCTTTGGTGTCTTTCGAAGATTTCCCCTCCCCGTGCCAATAAACACAAACAAAAAAAAAAAAATTGACATGGTCCACCAGCAATGCTCCCCTCTCCCAAGTGCCCTTCATTTAACCAGCATGCACCAACAAATCAATCAACAACTAGCCCTCCACAACTTCTCCACGGACACTATCACCCCCTCTTCCCCACAGGAGATCACTAACTTCATCCGAGCCCTCAAGAACAGAAAATCTCCTGGCAAAGACGGCATCCACAATAACGTCTTAAAACTTCTCCCCCGCAAACACATCATGGCCATTTGCAATATAACAAATGCCATGATGCGTCTTCGCTACTTCCCGATGGCTTGGAAAGAAGCCACAGTCATCTGTCTACCCAAAGCCGGTAAACCTCTAAGTTCAGCCTCAAGCTACAGGCCAATTAGCCTCCTCAGCGCTCTAAGAAAAGTAGCCGAAAGCGTCATTCTATCCCGTCTCAACCAACACGTCGACGCCAACAATCTTCTCCCCTCCTACCAGCACGGCTTCCGCCGTCGTCACGGCACCGGCCACCAACTTCTCAGAGTGGCCGAGTTCATCGCCGACAACCTCAACAAACGCCGTCACACATCGATGCTCCTATTGGATGTTCAGCAAGCCTTTGACCGAGTCTGGCACCAAGGTCTCATCCACAAGCTCATCACCTTAAAATTCCCAGATTACCTCATAGGTGTCACAAAGTCCTTTCTCGCCGATAGAACAATCCGAGTTCGCGTCGGCACTTCTTTCTCGAACCCCGTACCGATCTCCGCTGGAGTCCCCCAAGGCTCCAAACTTTCCCCCCTACTCTTCATATACAAGTATTATATTATTTTTTGAGCTGAAAAGTAAAGTTCAGTAAAAATAAAACCAATTAATTTTAAAAAATATTAATATTGTGCCATGTTTGAAAAAAATGTTAAATTGAAATTTTGAAAAGTGTATAGTGCAAAAATTAAGAAACTTCGATTTTTATATAAAAATTCATCTTGAATAATTGCAATAAAAATTAAAGTGACGAACTTATCGCTTGAGACAATTAAAACCATTTAAAATTTTCATTATTGATTATTTTATTCTAAAACCTGACAGTTTTTGATTATGAGATAAGAAACATTTTGTTGAAAGGGAAAATATTTGTGCATGAAGTATTTTACATTTTTTTATTTTTTCTACTTTTTTTTTATTATATTTTCATATAAAAAAGAAAATATGTTTAAAAAAAAAATTGAAAATTTAAAAAAGGTATATTTATAGTAATACATGTTAGGAGTAAAAATGAAATTATTTTATTATCAAGTTTCATCAGTAGAGAGCCACCTTAATGTATATAGCTAGATGCGAGAGCAAAAGAATATATATCAATTTTATTTTAGAAATGTTTAATCAAAAATAAAATTTACATTGAATTCTTCGTGCAAGACATTAGAAAAGTATTGTTACAATTATATGTATATATGTAATATACATGCGATTACTTATAAAGGAATAATAAGTTTTTACAAAATGCAGTTAGAAATTATTCATTCATATGGCTACTGAATATACATATAAATTTACAATTTCTTCTTGCAACAAAGTAAAAAATTGTCACATTTATATTCAATCACTGCAATTTTTGATCAGTATTTTTATTGTATGTACAATTCATAATTTCATTAAATTAATAAAATGTTGATACCACCATTTTTTCATCAAAAAAAATTTTTAAAAACCTTTAAATAATTTGCTGCAGAATATGCTTTTTCTTTTTTTAACGTAGCCGTTAATTCACTGAAATTTATTTTGTTGTCTTGTCTATTACTTCTACGTTTCTGAGTGTTACCCTGTCGATTTTTAACTGCACAATATTTTAAGAAAATATTCCATTTATTATCATAAACAAAGAAGTCACTCGTTATAACAAAAGATTGTACACCATCCTTGAAACGAGTTTGTTTTGGTTCTGTACACTCCGCAGTATTTGATGACTGTTATCTATAAATGCAATAAATTTCATATTAAATATTTTTGTAATCACTATTAAAATTGAAATTATGTACCTTTTTATATTCATAGTTGAATAAAAAATTTTCTTTTTACTGGATAAGTTTTCTGACAATTCATGAACTATTGCTAATGACGATGTACTCGGTGAACAATTATTAGAGTTTTCTGGTGTTTCACTTGAATTTGTTAGGTCATTCAATACTTTAGGTTGCAACAGAGAAGTAGAGAACTTATTATCGGTTTTTCGGGTATGCTGTTTAAAATCATTGATTTTGTTCCTGAAAATATTTATGCGTATTATAGTTAATAACAATACAATATGGTACAACAAATGTAAATATTTGCTTTGATTAATACAAATACCTTTGATTCTGACACTGAAAGTCCAAATTTTTTGAGTCATTTTCATCTTTAACTATTGAAATATTATTGTTGGTTTGATTTGAGTTCTGTAAAGATTTACTGGATCTATAGTATAAATTTACGGAAGGAACTGCATTACTTAAAAGTCATCTTAGATGAGTATAGCCGTCAGTTTGGTGATAAGACTTTATATCAAAATGATCACTACAAATGGTAGATTTTTTCCAAATGCTTGACACTCCAATAGCTTCCATCCATGCCTTTTTAACATCGTGATTGGCTGGTAATCTATAAAATGAATATAATTAAAATACAAAAGCTTGAAAAACTTCTTTTAAATAAATAATAATGTTATTTCATTAGAAATAAAGGCTCACTTGATCGAAAAACTAATCTCAAAATTCAATGCTTTACAAATTTATCTGTAGATGTAATATTAAACTTACCTGTGAACGAGTATTGTCGTAAGCAATACGCTTTTTCTTGCATAAAATGCAATATATTGTCATTTTTGTTTATTTGTTGTGTTTCTCTATGCTCAAAATAAATATATATGTGTATTATACATAAGCTGATTGCAGAATGATCTTTGAAGCTCGCTGGATTTTCCCCCCTCACAGCAGTGCTAGTCGTCGATAACCGATCAAAAGCGAGTAGACAGAGAAAGAAGAAGGGGCCTCCGATTCTCTTTCTCTTTCTTTCAGTAAGAGATTTTTTTTTATATTATCTCTATGCGAAACTCAGGCTATCTTTACCTATCGGAAAAAAAAGAATAGAAAAGAATAGACACGAGAAAAATGAATCAACTCATTCATTATTAATTATGAATAACTGCTGCAACGGTCCAATCCTCTCTCTCTCTGTTACTCTCGAGTCTTCGTTGTTTTCTTCTTGCTATTTGATTGTTCGAATAGTTATTTGTTTTTAAAAGAACAGTTTGATATATATATATATATATATATATATATATATATATATATATATATATATATATATATATATATATATATATATATATATATACACACACGAGGGTGAATCAAATATAAACGGTAATTTGTTTTTTATACATTTATTGAATAATACTACACACAAACCATATCATCAACATTTCTCAATGTAGTCTCTTGCGTTTTCTACACACTTTCGCCACCGTTTTGAAAGCTTGAATATTGCTTGTTCATAAAAAGTTTTAGGACGAGTTGTCAGCCAATTGCGCACGTACTCCTCGACTTCTTCATTGCTTTTAAATCGTTTTCCTTCAAGTGATTCTTCCAGGGGCGCGAACAAAAAGTATTCACAGGGGGACATGCCATGAACTGAAAAGACCCAGAATTTTTAATGAAAACAAGCGTTTTTTGGGCAATGTTGTATTTATTTCTCAATATAGTAAGTAGCCTTTAAAAGCGGTACACTTAGTATAGCGATTTTCCAACATTTCGATGCCTTTTCTGTAGTACGAAACGTCCAAGCCTTCGAAATACGCCTCGGTTTCCGCGATGACTTCCTCATTCGATGTGAATCTCTGTCCCTGGAGCCACCGCTTGAGGTTTGGGAACAGATAATAATCGCTGGGGGCTAAATCTGGAGAATACAGTGGGTGAGCAACCAACTCGAATCGTAATTGGTCCAATTTGGCCTTCGCTTTCAAGGACATGTGTGCCGTAGTGTTATCGTGATGGTACAGAACTTTTTTCTTCGCCATATGGGGATGTTTTTTCTTTATTTCGTCTTTCAGTTTGTTCAATAACGCTGTATAATACTCTGCGGCAACTGTTCTTCCCTTCTGCAGGTAATCGATGAAAGATTATGGCCATAAACATCCCAAAAACGGAGGCCAAAACCTTCCCGGCGTTGGTCTTTTGGCCGCTTTGGTCGGCTTTCGTGGCTTTTCAGCCACTCTGCAAACTGCCTATTTGACTCAGGCGTATGGTAATGGATCCACGTTTCATCCATCGGAACAAAACGTCCAAAAAAATCCGCTCGATTGCGCTGCAACAACGCCAAACTGGCCGTTGGAATCATCAATGCGCTGCTGTTTTCGGTTGACGGTCAACAAACGCGGCACCCATCGCGCGGATAGCTTTTTTATGTCCAAAACATCGTGCTAAATATATCCCACCAGTTCTTCATCCCGGCAGTCCAGTCCGCCGAAGTGTCGTCACCGAACACAAGCACTCACAGGTCGCCGTGTGGATGCCGGATATATCCGGCGCTCGTACACACAAGTCGTCGAGCGGATGCTGGATATATTCGGCGCTCGAAGCGAAAGAGTTAAATGCCAAAATTGCTGTGAACAACAGACGTCCATTTCTCGTATCTAACCAGCCTAGTGATAGGCAATAAGGTGTCATCGGCGCTTTCCATAGTATAAAACTATGTGCAAAACGAGCATGCGAGTTTAGCAAGCGATGAAGTTTTAATTCTTACTCTTGAGTAAGATCATGATAGATCGCAGAACCATAATCGAAATATGGAAAAATCTAAAAGGGAGGGAGAGGGCGTGGAGAGCTTTTGCGAGGGTGTGTCGTCTTGATGGCAGAAAGATCGAGAGGGGATGTCCATTTTTACAAAAATATATTATAAACTTAAAAACTAATATTAATATTGTTTTATTTAACAATGTTTTATTTCAATATTAATCTACGTAAAATTTGAACTAGGCTACGAAAAAGAATCAATTTTGTAGCTTAATTCTAACTATAATTACAATTTTGTTAATTTCTTTTTTATTATGTTTATTATGTTTATTATGTTTATTATGTTTATTATTATTATTATTATTATTATTATTATTATTATCATCATTATCATTATTATTTAAAAGATGTTTTGTCGGTCGTTTGCATTTGATGCTTCAGTTTTTTTTTTTAGTCTTTTTGATGTTACTATTATGTTAGTAACTATATTTTTAAAAAAGAGTTTAACTTAAATATACGTTTTTATAATTGTGTGTAGTTTATGAGTAATAATAAGTAAGTATTCGACAAAATATATTTTAGTAACAATTTACTCGGTGAATTTTATTCAATAATTATAATTTTACATTTAAGATATAAATTACGATGATAATTAATTTAATTAAACATTATTATTACATAAAATTTAAACAATTGTAAAGATGACATGATTTAAATGTTACTTTTTAAGGTTAATTCTAAAATATAATTTTAGCTTCGAAAGTAAAGTAAAAAGTATCATTTTTACTGGGAGTTTATCAATTCTAGTTAGTTTTTAACATTTTCATATAAAATTTACATTCAAAAATAAATGAAAAAAGATAGAAACCTTAAGTGTTACTTAGTATTATTAATATTTAAGAATGATAATTTTTATAGAAATACAAAAAAAAAAAAAACTGCGAGAAAACGCTTTTATAAAAGCATAACAACTATCATTAATGCTAGTTGTTAGTAATGACAAAAATTATAATATTTATGTTTGCTCGTAATTTCATAATACTATGTTAGTTTACAAAAGATTTTTCTACATTTGCAAATTAATCTTAAAATTGTAGAGCGTTTATTTATATGCATAATTTCATATAAATGTGCTCGAAAAAATGTGTTATTCACTATATATATAATATTGATATTTATTATTTGTATTTGCTTTTCGATTTTATATATCTTGCATTTGAATAAAAATAATAAATAATGTATAATTATATACATATATTTTTATGCGCGTTTTTCATTTGCATGTATTTTATTAATTGTTGAAAATATCAATCGTGTAAAAATAACATAAAAATACTAAACTTAAAATCTAACGCTTATACTTGCTAAACTAGATCAATCTTTAGTAATTTTATTTAGTATTAAACGATTATCTTGATTATAAAAAGATAAAATGATTCTTTCTCAATTTTAAATTATTTTAACTGTTTATAAATCAAACTGTTTGAGCAAAAATAAAGAAACGCAGCGAAAAACTTAATACATGGTGCTTTATCTTTTACTTTTGAAGAAAAAACTCGGTATACTATACATATTGTCATCTTATTTTAATATTTTAGTAATGAAAAAGAACATAGTCAGGTCGTTCGCAAATTTAAGGTATTAGATTTGCTGTAATGAAAAATTATCGCAGATATTTTTGTAAAAATCTTTTATGTATGAATGTAATGGTATATATTTTTTTTTAAAAGAAAAACAGTTGCATTATTCGAAGTAAAAGCATAATTAAATTAAGTTTGAAGATAGCAGCTATCTTTACATAAATATGCATGTATTTTAGGTGTTCGTTGCTTTAAATAAACTACTCGTAGTTGTTAGCAACACTATTAATTTTCATAATATATAAAGGTATAAGTTAAAAAATGTATAAATTCGTTATTCAATAGTGTGCACGTTCAAGGTAATAAAAATGGAAAAAAAGAAATTGTTTTACGCAGGTATTTTGTTAAAGAAAAATAAAATATGTAACTTAAAAATTTACTTTAGAATTTTAAGTTATTTAAAATATTTGAAACTCAATTTAACATATATAAAACAATTTTAATCAAGGATAATATTTTATATTTTGTACGTCATTTTTTATATTTATATTTCTTCTCTTCATATTTTCATTAAAAGGCATTATTGCCTTAACCCTATGCGGTCGGCAGACTGCGCCTTTGGGAGTACCAGTAGGTCGGAGCAAATCTATCGTTTCGCAGTTACTCTATTTAAAAATGTCCCCGCTACGGGAACGCCGACTTCTACGACGATTTAGAAATGTCCCCGCTACGGGGACACCGACCACAAAGGGTTAATTGTGTAACAAATTTTTATTTCGTGATCGAAAACATTTTTCGATTGAAACTATTTTACATAATGTATATATATGAAAATATGCCTTGAGTGGTGTTTTAGGAAATCGAAGTTTCCATTCTTTTCGTTAAACATTGTAGTTCTTATATTGTTTAAATATTATTTAATATGTTGTTAAGTTAAAACAATTACACAATTCGTTTACCGAGATTTTCCTAGTAACCTATTTATTATTTTATGGCGCTACCTGTTTGGTGTATCGGTAAGCGAAGGTTATCGTTACATTACGCGATAATTATTGCAATAAAATAATTTACATTATCTAAATACAACCTTTTTAATAAAAAGAAAATTATGGTAAGTATTGGTTGTCGTTTAAACATATTTTTCTGTGCTCTCTTCATGTATTATCAATTTATCGAATATTAGTATGGCACCTGTGAGTAACTTATCAAAAAGAATATTTAAAATCAGGATTCTTGACTCTCGAAAGTAGTGAAATCAAATAATATTGCTAAGTATTTTCTTTTTCATCAATACATTTTTTTTTAACGATAGCTGATCATGAATGTTGTTGAATTGAAATATCAAAGTATACAAAATATCAAGCATGTAAAATGATTCTTTTTACTCTTACATTTATTTAGTTTTTATTTGAATTCAATTCAATAATTTACATATAATTTCATATTGTTTTCGTACGATAGTAGGAAGTTGCTTCGAATGAAACCACTGAAATCAAATAATTCTTTTAACTATATTTTTCTATATATTTTATGCTATATTCTTTTTACAACTTATATATTTCATAAAAAGTTACTTGTGACATGTAATTAAAATCATACTTGCCGAGCACTTGTAGAGTGTAATGGTGGAGAATATAAATAATAAAATATATAGAATATAAAAAATAAATAAACATTTGATTTAATAATTATATTTTTCTATTTCTATTTAAATTATGAAGTGCTTTATTTTTTAAATGAAAAATTATCAAATGTTAAAAAATTGTTATTGATAAACTTTAATAATTTATTACATATATATATATATATATTTAAAATCATACAAATATACAACAAGATATAAAATCATGTTAATTTTTTATTTTTTTTTTAATATTTATTAAGGAAAAAATTAGCATATGCTATGTCATTTTTGTATATTGTAAATGTACTTGTATACATAAAGTATAGCTGAAAGTTTGGAATCTTATTATTCGTAATTCATGTCCAATCATGTTTCAGTTATAATATAAAAAAACTATTTCAGTATCTAAAAATATATGTTGATCACATAAATTACTGCGAGCATCACCATATACTATACAAGTGTCCGGCAAGTATGGTTTTAATTACACGTCACAAGTAACTTTTTAAGAAATATATAAGTTGTAAAAGAATATAGCATAAAAGATATAGAAAAATATAGAAAAATATAGTTAAAAGAATTATTTGATTTCAGTGGTTTCATTCAAAGCAACTTCCTACTATCGTACGAAAACAATATGAAATTATATGTAAATTATTGAACTGAATTAAAATAAAAATTAAATAAATGTAAGAGTAAAAAGAACCATTTCACATCATTGATATTTTGTATACTTTGATATTTCAATTCAAAGTAATGTTTCAAAAGAAAATTGTATAAAATATAAAATAATATTTTTTAGTATTAACTAAAATTATAAAATAAATGTGTTTGACACAAATATTGAAATACTTAACAACATTAAATATTGGGTTGTTCGGAAAGTAATTTCATTTTTTTTTTGTGGAAATGAAAGACAGTTTTCGTATAATAAACAAATACTTTATTGGCCGTTCTGGTCCAACACCTTTTGCCATCTTTCTGGTAGTAGCATAATTCCACGCTCATAAAATTTTTGGTCTTTGCTGGCAAAAAACTGATCGAGGTGGTTTTTGATCTCATTTGAGGTGAAGGTTTTACTGTCTAAAAAATTTTGGAGTGACCGGAACAAATAATAATCCGATGGTGCCAGGTCTGGAGAATATGGTGGGTGTGGCATTGTATCCCATTCAAGCTGTAAAAGCTTTTGGCGAGTGACCAAACTTGTGTGAGGTTTCGCGTTGTCTTGGTGAAACACTACACCTTTCCTGTTGATTAGTTCTGGCCTTTTCTGTTGAAGTGCATCATTCAGTTTGTCCAGCTGATGACAGTAGACTTCCGAATTAATCGTTGTGTTATCCGGTAAAAGCTCGAAAAAACGATTCTTTAAAATCCCACCAAACAGACAGCATCACCTTTTTTTGGTGAATATCGGCTTTGGAAATGGTTTGAGCCGGTTCATCTTTTTTGCTCTATGACCTCTTGCGTTTGACGTTGTATACAACCCATTTTTCGTCCCCAGTGATGATGCGCTTCAAAAACGGATCATTTTCGTGACGTTTGAGAAGCGAATCGCAGACGCCAATGCGGCGACACAGATTTCTCTTTGTGAGAACATGGAGAACCCAAACATCGAGCTTCGAGGATAATCCCAGGCCTTTCAAGTGGTCATAAACTATTGAATTTGATAAATTTAACCTCAATCCGATCTCACGTGTTGTTATTCGCCGGTTCGCATCAACTAATGCCTTTATCGCGTCTTTATCAGCTTCAACCGGCCTTCCCGAACGTGGTGCATCAACATCAAAATTGCCGGATCGAAATTTAGCGAACCAGTTCTGGCACTGGCGTACTGTCAACACACCTTCTCCATACACATCGGTCAATTTCTTTCTGGCTTGAACAGCATTTTTACCCTTTCTGTAGTAAAACAGTAAGATATGTCGAAAATTCTGCTTATCGCTCTCTATATTTAAAAGGGCACCAACCAAAAACTATTGCGTAGAATTAATTGGAATTTTTCACACACAAGCCTTGCTATGTGAGCTCTTAAAGCATATAAAAATTATACGGCTTAAATGTGGAGTAGGGTGCAAAAAAATACAATTAAATCCTCTGTCGGGAAAAAACGAAATTACTTTCCGAACAACCCAATAGATTTCACAACTTTCGTGCGTAGAAATTTGTGTAATGACTTTTTATTAATCCGATAAGTAAATGATGACCAGGTAGCGGTCAAAAAATACATTAATAAAAAGAAAGATGATATTTAGCGATATTATTATATTTTATTGCTTTCTTTAGTCTAAAATATTTTAAAATTAAAGAAACTTTGAAAGTATGTTTATGAAAATTAATTATTAATTATATTTTTTCATATTTTTTAATAACAACGAAAACGATAATTTTTTTGTATTTAAAAGATTGTTGTATTTACATGTAGATATTCATTAGCATATTATATACAACAACATTGATGATCAGCTATCGTTAAAAAAAAAATGTGTTGATAAAAAAAAAAATACTTAGCAATATTATTTGATTTTACAACTTTCGAGAGTCAAAAATGCTGATTTTAAATATTCTTTTTGATAAGTTACTCACAGGTTCCATACTAATATTCGATAAATTGATAATATATGAAGAGAGCACAGAAAAATATGTTTAAACGACAACCAATACTTACCATAATTTTCTTTTTATTAAAAAGGTTGTATTTAGATTTCATAAATTGGATAGAATATATATCAAATTATAAAATATTACATTAGATTTATTATGAATGTAATCTGTGAAGAATGATTGCACTATATGATGCATTAGTTGTATAGATAAATGAAATTGAAATTTTAAAAAGTTGTAAAATTTTGTAGAATGTTATAAAATCAACGTTTGTTCTAAGAAAAGAATGTAAATATTTCGAGAAACTTTTGTCCATTGCTTTTTTTATAATTTTATCATTTTTATATTTTACAAAATGTTTGTGTAAAAACATTATAAAAATAAGTTAAATTTTAAGAATTATAATTTTGATATAAATTTTATTATAAAAATAAGTTGAATTTAAAGTAATAGATAATAATCATGTACAAAATAACATTATATTAATTTATAATAGAAATATTGATAAAATTGAATTTAGGTGTTGATACAAATTTATAAATATAAAAGAAATATAATTTTTATAAATTAAATACATGCAAATACTTGCAATATATTTTATATTACAAATTTATTTTCAAATTGTATTATATAATAAAATCAATTAATTATTTAATATAATACATAAATTATTTGATTAAAAAAAATTAACTGTTTTGATCATATTGTTTTACAAATTTAAGTAAAAATAAAAATTTAATTTAAAAAATAATTTTAATTTATTGGTATTTAAAAATAAAATAATGATATTCTAATAAAATAAACATTAATTTACTTTTAGCAAGAACATAGAGAATTGGAAATGAATAGGCACAAAATTGTAAATTTAGCGGCAAATAAGAAACAAGTGATTAAATATTTAATAAAATATATTTTTATAGCCAATTGTTTACATTAATTATTTATCATCACAACGAATCTTCATATAACATTAATAAGTTTGAATTTGTAGGAGTCAAATCGATCCATGTTTTAGTTTCCATGAAATTTATCAAAATATCTAATTTGTATATCTGACTATTTTCTTTTTTATTTTTATTTTTGAGTAAAAAAATTTGTTTAACTATATCCAATGCCAATTCTAAAAAATATATTTATAAATAATGAAAAGAAATTAATTATTGAATTTAGAAAAATTTTTTCTTACCATTACTCATTTTAAGTTTTAAATCTTTTTGATTAATTAAATAATGACACTTTTGTTAAACAAATAATTAATTGTATTTGATAAATTCTGAAACACCTCCAATTCAGAAAAGGCTAAAAAAAGTACAATAATAAATGTTCGTATACCATGTCATAGATAGAGATCATATAGTATAGTGCAAAAGTAAATGAAACAATATTTTGAAACTTCAAACTATTATGTATGATCATGAGCCAAAAATAGGTAGCAGAGAATAAAAAAAAAAAAATGATTGCGAAGCAAATACAAAGGAATCTAGTAAGGTGTAATAAAACTTGCAATTGATTGTGTTATTAATATATTATTGATTAAAAACCCAAAAAAAAATTTTATTATAACTTTTTAGACGAATAATAAAAGTAATTATACAATAAAATAATAAAAATTTTTTAATATTGTAGGTACAAACTATTAATAAAATTAAAAAGATATATAAAATTACTTGAATAACTTTTTAGACAAATAATAAAAATAATACAATAAAATAATATATATTTATTAATATTGTAGATATAAACTTTTAATAAAATTAGAAAAATATATAAAATTACTTGAATTTTTTTCTAAGTGAATATTCAATAAATAAGCAGACTAATGAGTGAATTTTATAACTTTAATAAACTAAATTTTATTATTATAAATAAAAATAAATTTATAGTTATCTTCATTATTGAAAAAAAGTGCACTTACCCGATAACCATTGCTGTACATCTAAATAAAGCTAAATTAAGTTAACCGCAACGTCTTTTTCTCTCTGTTATAACACCAAATTCGACTCTCTTTTGTAATATTTCACTTATTTAATCTAATAATTCAGTAGGAAAAGCACCGTCAGCAATTCGAGTTGTGTAGGCTTTAACTACTGCAACAATTTCTTCAACAACTGTAGGTGGAAATCCAAGTCCAGTACAAACTCCATCAATACTATCAAATACTTTACAATCAAATATAGTATAATATTATCAGCTCTAGCACTTACAACAGAACGACCAATTTTTAAAGATTGTTCTAAAGAAATGTTTTTTCATGAAATAGATAAGAATCGTCACGACAAATTAAAATTCTAGTTGCAAACATTTCTTCTTTAGTAAAATTTGAAGCATTTTGCATCAAACCTTCACTAGCTTATTACCATATCCACAAAATTGAAACTGCTTTACATTTTCACTTAGAAATAATAAATACCCCTTTACAATTTTACTTAGAAATAGTAAACATAATTGTTTTCATTGTAAGCACAATTATTTCATATTTATTATTTATTTGAATAATGTCAACAATAAACACTTCCAATTAAAAAATATGACATTATTAATAGTATCAATTCACAAATAGCTTCATTAAAAAATATTCATATTTATTATCTTTTTTAGTAAAATTTGAGGCATTTTGCATCGAACCATCACTAGCTATTACCATATCCACAAAATTGAAACTGTTTTACAATTTCACTTAGAAATAGTAAACATAAAATTGTTTTAATTTTAAGCACAATTATTTCATATTTATTATTTATTTGCATAATGTCAACAATAAACACTTCCAATTAAAAATATAACATTTTATTATTTGTTGACTGTCAGACGGATTTTCCATGGTTTGTCCAAGGCGCCAACATTAACTTTTCATTATGCGATGCATATTATGATGAAATATTGTTTCCAGCAAATAATATGAGTTATAAAATCATGTTTGAAGCATTTTTCGTGGCGGGGGTCACCGGTGACCCCCACGGCGCTGTAGGCAATTATTACGATTTTCTTTTTTTTTGGAAATAATCGCGCTTCGGTACTTTATGTATTGACCACGCCACCGGTCACCGGTGGCCCCCACGGCGCTGTAGCGAAGTCGAGTGCCGGTCACCGGTGATCCCCACGGCAGTCAACGTGTTAATAGTATCAATTCACAAATAGCATTATTAAAAAACATAACCACTAATTATCATATTCACAAAATTAATACCTTTTGACCATTCTATTTAGAAATAATAAATACTTTTTTATAATTTCACTTGGAAATAGTAAACATAATTAATAAGCCCTTGATTGTTTTTGTTTTAAGCACAATTATTTCATGTTTATTTATTATTTACTTGAATAATGCCAACGATAAACACTTTTAAGTAAAAGTATAACATTTTTAATTTTTTAATAGTATCAATACGTATTTAATTTTTTTAATACTATCAATAAACATAATATATAGGTTTTTTAAAAAATATAACCTCTAAAATAATATATCAATACACAAATAGCTTCATTAAAATATTTTAAAATATACTATGAAATAAATAATACACATTAATCACAAATATACTATATAGGGTGTCCCATTTTAATTGTCCCACGCGAATAACTCTAAAAATATGTCCTTTAGAAGAAAAATATTTGAAATAAAAGTTGTAGGATTTCAAGGGGAATATCCAATGGTGACCTTGACAATGACCTTCAAGGTCATTTGAAGGTCAAGTTAGTTTTTTCAAATGAAAACCCCTACTTTTGAACCCGAAAATAGAAAGAGTGAAAAATTTTACGTCCAAATACGACTATGACCTAGTGCAGCCAGATCGTGCGGAAAAAGTTCTCCCTTTCAAGCAGCACGCCGGCCTCGCATACACCGTAAATGATGTATGTCGGTGTGTCGGGAGGCCGAAAGGAGTCGAAGGAACCCGAGATCGGTAGTTCAACAAAAGGAGAATGATACCCCTACCACGTGTCACGGAGAGGTAACACACCTAACAGTTTCATTCTGTACGTGTGAGTTCCAAGATTTCGAGCAAAGCCGAAGCAAGCACAGGCTGCGCGCCAAAAGTTGCCCTCTCCCTAGGCCGCTTACCCACGCAACACAATCTTAATTAAGACAGTGTGTCTGTGAGCGAGCAGCGCTCGTGTAGCTCGGAAAGAGTCGAGCATGGCCGAAGTTAATTGCTCTCCTCGCGCGGTGAGTTCTTCTACCATATGGACGCTAGCTATTCCAATAATCTCTGGAGGGGGGAACAATTTATATATTACTCTTTCACTATAATTTCAAATATTTTATGGTAGCCGTTTTTTTACAAATATATGATCTCCAGTTCAATTCTCGGCGAAATCAAATTTTTTTTTTTTTACATTTTTACTCAATTTAAGAAAAAGCCAATAATAATTACAATGTCAATTATTATAATAATTATAATTAATAATAAATAATTTAATAAAAATAATGTATAACATCAGCTTATGCCATTACCGCTGGCACGCGTCTTTTTTTTAATATCGCTTTATCTTAGGCATTTATTGTTGTATCAATTTGTAATTTTGTCAAAAACTTCTTCAAATATAGAGTAACAAATGTCTCGCTGGAAGTTTTTTGTAGCTTGAACTTCCCTCGATACTTTTTCTCCTCGAAGTTAAAGAAAACGTAATAAACGAGTTTTATATATGTGAAATTAAATAATTATTAACAAAAATTATTTATCGAATTTTCAATTAATCCATCGGCAACGCTTTTTTTGCGTATTTCTGTTAACACATTGTACGCCGGCCCTGCGAAAACGCGGGATTCGAAGTCTATCGCTCGAGCGCCGACCCCGCAAAAGCGCAGGATTCGAATAAATAAAAATTTTTGATTTTGCTTCTATTTTTCGTTATCGTTAAATTGTATATGACGAATATGGAAACAAAATATAGTGTTTTACGAAAATGTACAAAATTTTAAATATTTTCTTTACGTACTCATTGATTGTAAACAAGCGAATTATGCCAGCGCCCAGGTTTTAAGCGGTCGATACGGTGCCGGCGCTCAATCTTTAAATGTCTCAGATGCCACCGGCGTACAATGTGTTAAGTTTCAAAAAATTTCAAAGATATTTGACAAAGTTACAGCAGTTTATATTTTAAAAATTATTAAAAATAGACTAAACTTTCGCTAAAAAATTTTTTATTTTTCATTTTTTATTTTTTTTTTGAAAAGAAAATGGTTGATTGTAAAAAAATCTTTCGAGAAAAAATTCCCGTTTTCATTCCCTACAAGCCAGTATTTTTAAAAAATTTATTTGCCTATTTTGAAAATTTCGTCATCTTGACAATACTTTTACGCGTTTTCGAGCGTAAATCCCCTTATTGCATCCGGCCCTTTGAATGATTATTTCAGCGAATATAATAAGTAATGGTTACTTGATATCATGGGTTAATTATTATAATTTTTATTAATTAACTATTATTACACCAATTTCCATATCACCTATGAGGTATGGTGTAGCGAATGCGTTGCCATTGTTTTACATGGTGGATCCCCAATAGGCCTAAACCATGACAATCTATAAAATAAAATAACTAGATCACATCAATAAATAAATTTATAAGCAAGAAGCTTGGCTTTAAGCTCTAGCTTCTTTATAAATGAAAATAAATAAAAAGGTGCTTCGGCCATGTAAAGCGCGCCAAGTCGACGCGGACGCTGATTAACAAAAGACCATTCGTTTTTTTACCCGTTTACGTAGTCGCGACAGTCGCGTCAACAGGCTCGCGTTATTGTAAAAATCGTTTCTCTGTGAATATTGAGGCAGTGAGTGTCGTTGGACAGGACTTGGGATTACTTCTGTTTTACTTTTTGCGAATTTCAGCAATTATTAAAGGTATTTAAATAAGTAATTTATCTTTCTTTTTATTTATTAGTATTATTACAGTTAGTATTGAAAATTTTTCCTTACTGGTTCGGTAGTAATTCTTAGTTTGCTTGTCTCGCTCTCGTTTTTTTTCTTTTATTTTTCTATTAGATTTTTTAAGCATCGTAGCTTATCAACACTAATAGTTTCGATAATAATTTTTGATCATGTATTCATCGGAGCCTTTTGCCAAGAAATCCAAATTATATAAAACTTTTCAACACGAATGGCCTTCTGCCAAGAAATCCAAATTATCTAAAACTTTTCAATACCAATGGTACGATGACTATCCACAGTGGAAGGCATGGGCGGAGGAATGCCCGTCAGATCTAACTAAATTTAATTGTGTAGCGTGTCAGAAACCTTTTTCTTCTGGAGTTAAGAAAATTGACGGGCATTCCAAATCTAGGTTACACTTCCAAAACATGCGTTTATTGAAGAGCAGCGCTGATTCTTGTAACGCAGCAGATTGCTCTCAAGGGTCAACTTTGTCTTTACCAGTACTGGACTAATGAACGTGTAAAAGCAGCTGAAATTCAGTTTGTAAGTTTTTTTACACAAAATAATATCCCCTACACAGTCGCGGCTCAAATGCTGCAGTTTTTTCAGTCCATCGGTCAAGAACCTGCTGTTTTGTAGAAAATGACGATGAGAAAAACTAAAGCTACTGATATCGTCAATAAAGTCCTTAGTGTTCGTGTGTCCCAATGGATTGTCGAAATCATCCACAAGAACAAGTTTTCTGATTTTATTGATAAGATTACTGACAACACGGGTGACAAGTGGATGACATTCATGGTTCGCTACGTTGATCCAGATTCTTTGCTGGTGAGAACCGAGTTAGTGAAATTGATTCATATTGATGCAACTGACTGTTCGGCTAAGCGACTTGTTGAGGATTTTGAAAGTTTTGGAAGAAAAGGAAATTCCTCTGGAACAAGTAATTGGACTTGCACGTAACAATGTATCGGTCATGGTTGGCAAAAAACAATTCGTTTAAAACGCATTTGTCCACACGTCTCCCTCATCACTTCACGTTACCATGCATTTGTCATTCTTTAGCGGTAGTCGCCAAAGAAGCATGTTCTGCTATTCCAGCAGAAGTTCAGAGTTTTATTACAAAAATCTCTACCTTCATCAATGGGAGTCCCAAACGATTGGCGATTTTCTCCGATTTTCAGCGTGCTTTTGAAGACCACTCATCCACGCTTTTACAATTTGCTCCGACAAGATGGCTATCGCGTGAAATTACTATTACTAGGATTTTAGACGATTGGCAACCGATACACGGTTTTTTGATCGATCTATGTTTGGAAAAAGTTGCAATTGCCAATGAATTGCTTGAAATCATGAATAAACCCATGAAAAAAGCATATCTGCTCTTCTTGAAATTTGCACTTGAGCCTTTAGAAAAGACTAATGCTCATTTTCAAGGGAGTGATACATTAATTCACCAGTTATAACCTTCTTCGAAAAAATTGCTCGTTGGAGTTCTTCAAAGGTTCATGAAACCAGCTTTGTTGGAGCCTAAAATCTTTGATAATGAGGCTCGTACACATAGACTTTAAATTCAATACGAATTATCGTGATGCGTCTGAAGTAGATGTTGAGGACGATTGTAAGGAATACTTACAGGCCCAATTAAACTTAGAGGTTTCTGAATCAATCATTGACCAGGTTCGTCGTGATTGTTTGAATTTTTTTGAAATAGCTGCAAAAGAAATTCGCAAACGACTACCGGTCGACAGAAAGTTTTTGTCTGATTTGACTGTTTTTACTAGTGAGACAACTCTTCTCGATTCTGATAGAGAATCATCGCTTTCTCGAGTGGAAAACGTCTGTCGCCAACTAAAGGTTGCAGATGGAGGACTAATTCAAGACGAATGACGTTTCTTATACGACGTCGATCCGAATCTGAAAGAGCGGTGGTGTCAATTATCATTCGATGAGATGTGGATGAAAATTTGCACTTTCATAACTTCAGATGGGATTGTCAAGTTTCCAACTTTGCGCTTATTGTCAGGTTTGATTAGAACTCTTTCTCATTCAAACGCTGTGGCAGAGAGGGCTTTTTCTCTTATACCTGACACCAAAACAAAAAGAAGGAACAGTCTGAGCCATGAAACCCTGAATTCCATTAGTGTCGTAAGATCTATTTCCAAATCGTTGAACCTTATTGGCTCAGAGATATCGATCGACAAAAGTTATGTCGAAATGATGAATTCGTGTAATTTGTATGCGCAGAAAAGACAGCATCAGTCGCAAAAAATGAATGTGTATGAGTATGATAGTGGTGATGATTGGGAAGTGAATGAGTGTTAGTTAGAAAAATACTTACTTAGTTCTTTTTCAGCTCATCCACTATGGATTTTTTTAGTAATATTCATTTTCGAATCGAATAGTTTGAAGTTATTCTTTTGGAAATTTAAAAATTTTATTAACTTTAAGTAGCTTTTATAATTCTATTTCTTTTATAGAGAAGCTGGAGCATTCAGCTCTGCTTCTTACTAATTAATTTTAATATTGTTTAGAGCTTTAATTATTTCATAGAGATGCTAGAGCTCTGGTTCTTATACTTTTAAGCTCTGTTTCTTATACTTTTTTATCTATTGTTCAAAGCTTTAATAATTTTATGTATTTCAAACAGAAGCTAGAGCTGTGAGCTCTGCTACTGCTATTTTACTTTACATTATTTATTGTTCAAAGCTTTATTTTATTTACCTTATAGAGAAGCTAGAGCATTCAACTCTGCTTCTTACTAATTAATTTTAATATAATTTAAAGCTTTATTTATTTTATAGAAATTCTAGAGCTTTAAGCTCTGTTTCTGTGATACTTTTTTATTTATTGTTCAAAGCTTCAAATATTTTATTTATTTTGTAGAGATGCTAGAGTTTTGAGCTCTGTCACTTCGACATTTTTTTATTAACGGTTTGAAGCTTTAACACGTTCGCAACGGGGCCTGAATTTACCAGCCGCACCGTGGGGCGGCGCTGTTTTTCGTACTCGATAGGACAATTCTGCATGTGCAACCGGTAGCTCATCCCTTCCCATGGCACAGACAAGAATGTACCACCGGTGGTACACCCCGTCGCGAACGTGTTAAACCTTTGCGGTCGGTGTCCCCGTAGCGGGGACATTTTTAAATAGTCGTAGAAGTCAATGACCTCACAGCGGAAACCTCCGAGAATCTCTCAAATGGTGAAAAAAATTATTTTTTTGGAGCATGGAGATGTGTGTCATCAACTTATACATAATGTACAAAATAATAAGACAATGAAAAGCCACCATCACACTTAAATTTTGTTAAATACTTAGTCGATCAGTTAGCAGGAAATTTCCAGCACCAAACACCTTCTACACCCTCACCTTTAACGTCATTCGTAGACAATAGATTAAATAATCAGTTACATATAATTCGTTCAGGAGGCAAGAAAGACTGTGCAGTATGTTCCGACAGGAAAACTCCAGGAAAAAGACGACAAACACACGCGTACTGTGATATTTGTACTCAAAAGCTAGGACTTCATATCGGTGATTGTTTCGCAAAATACCATTCTTTAGAACATTACAGAGATTAAACATTTTATATTCTTACGTATTATAAGTAGTATTAAATACAACAAATCAGTTTCAACAAATTCTGTGTGTTTCAGTATCCATATATTGACTTTAAATCCTGTACGGAAAAGTAACTACGAAACGATTTGTTCCGACCTACTGGTACTCCCAAAAGGCGCAGTCTACCGACCGCAAAGGGTTAATTACTGCTGTTTTAATGAATTTTTTTTTTATTTTATTCATTGTTCAGAGCTTCAATTATTTTATTTATTTTATAGAGAAGCTAGAGCTTCAAGCTCCGCATTTATTATTTTGTTTTTTTCATTATTAATGAGTGCGAAAAAAGTGACGTATTATGACCTTGGCCAGTTTAGTTTAGGGAACGACTCCTGTTTAGTTAAAGAAATGCCATTGTGTTCCAGCTGCTGAATTCTCTTTCCTTTTAACTCCCGTTTCGCACCTTTAACTCTCTCCTACTTAAAAACGAACCATGGCATCATAAAAAAAAATTGGAATTTTTTTTTCGTTATAAGGTCCATATGAAAATAGTTTTAACACGTTCAACCCGGCGTGAACCACCGGTGGTTCACAGGCATTGCTTTCATCTGGCGGCGTGAACCACCGGTGGTCCACACGTAGTTTGTATTTTATTTGTATATATATTTTACAATTCGTAAATAAAGTTTTATAAGTACTTTATAACAATTTCATGCAACTAGACTTCAGACTCAAGCCACTGACAACAGAAAAAATAGTGAAACAAACAAGCGCCGCTAGACGAATAAACAACTGATAATCTCGAGCCCGCCAACCATACGGACTTCGAAAAAATGCGCCGGGTTAAACGTGTTAATTCCAATAATTTTGACCTTTGTAATCAAGAGTGTTAGAATTATTTTATCTGCGGACTTACATTTTTTTGCGTCATGGCCTGATTATACGCCACAATAAATAGTTAATATGATTAAGGTTCTTGGCGAGTGTCAAAATAATTACAGAGCTGCAGAAAGGCGTTATGCAGAAAAATATCCAGACTCTCGACACTCAGATAGAAAGGCTGTTAAGCGATTAGTGAGTAGAGCTGAACAAGGCAATCTGACACGAAAAAGGCACAAAACTGGCTCTAGAGAGCATATTGTACTAGGTGTGTTGGCTTCGGTTGCTGATAATCCCCATATTTCTACTCGGCAAATCAGTCGAACGCATGGAGTTCCAAAAACAACTACTAACCGCATTTTGAAAATTTTGAAATTCCATCCATACCATGTCCGCGTTACTCATGGTCTTGAGATCGGAGATGACCAGCGGCGTTTAAATTTTTGTAGATGTGTATCTAATAGAATGCACCATTATCCACCCTCGACCTGAGCAGCGCGTACCATGTGACGTAGGCACCACGTCGTAGCCGATTTAGCTACGTGCGCCCTGAGTGCCTTGCACAAAAAAAAATAATATTTAATGTTCTATTTAGCAATACTTCAATCTCGCGCACTCTCTCTCTCTCTCACTCTATCTCCCCCGTCTAATGTCGCGAATTTGCAGGCCGGCCGCCCGCGACTGTCTCCCAGTCGATGGAGGCCTATCGCTCCCCCAGGGCAGGGAAGTGGCAATTCCTCGCCGCCCTCACCACAAAACCACCACCACGCGCTCTCACTCTCTCTTTTTCTCTCTCTCTCTCACTACTTCGGACGAACAAATAAGGCGCTTACCCTTGCGATCTGCGAGGCTCGTCCGCTAGCAGTTGACGTCCTAGCAGCTCCCTCAGGCACCGCTGCACCGCGTTCCTGCAACTCGTCCTCAGGAGAAGGGCCGCCGGGCCTCGCTGAATGCTCGTCTCGATGTTCACTGCCTCCTCCTCACCCTCGGCTTCGGAGATGGCGGTGGCTACCACCGGTCGCCTCCCGCCGACTCTCGTTCTCCTCGTCCCTCGGCTCTCGGCGAAAGTGCTGACCGCCGTCGTTTCTTCTCTGCCTCGAGCAGCTTCGTCTTCGTCTTCTTCACTCTTACTCTCCTTCTTTCACGCACACCTCGTCCTTCGGCTGCACTCACTCACTCCGACTCTCTCTCTCTCTCTCTCTCGCACCTTCACCCTTGGCTTCACTCGCGACGCTCACTCTAATCAAAGAAGAACAAAACTATATTCACCGCGGGACTTATCTCTCCGTCTTCGCGGGAACGCGCAGCGAAACTCACTCTCTGGAGACCACCGCGTAACTGCTGTTACGCTCGCTCTTCTCTCCCCTTCCCTCGCGGCTCCCAAAATTCCTCGCCGATCGTCACCGCAAGTTTGAAAATCGCGTGATTTTTGAACGTTGCCGGCTTTTGGGAAAAATCCGCATTTTCGCGGCTAAACAGACTTACACAAGCTGGCAACCTGGAGACGGTCGCGCAAGAATGTAAACACTTACATTCTTCGTCGACGATCTATGACGGATTCTCCGTTACAACCATCAGATACCACTGAAGGTTAACACGTTCCGTGCCAAGCCATTTTTGCCTGACTTGTCGTTCAGGCCATAGCGCATTGAATAAATATGACTGCGTGTACCACCGGTGGTACACGTGGCCTGACGATCAAGTTTACCGTGTACCACCAGTGGTACACGTGGCACGGAACGTGTTAAAAGAAAGAAATCAATTACTATTTCTCACTATTCTTTCTTCCCACTCTTGCTATCACCCGATCGTTCTCTAGGTCTAATTACGTGGACTGTAAGCGATCAAAAACCTTTCCGAATCGCTTCTCAGCTCCAACCACGTGGAGTAGAGGTGACTCAATCCTTAAAATCCCTCACTCACTCGCCCAATACCAGGTGTACAAGTATGAAATGCGAATTTTAAAAGAAAAAATAACACGTTAAATTTGGTAGAATAATAAAAAGTGCTTTATTCAAAGTATGCTCCGTCGCTTTTTATACATTTTTCCCATCTTTCGAGCAATTTGTGAACACCACGCCAGTAAAAATCTTCCCCTTTTGCCGCGAACCATTCATCGAGCCATTTTTTGACATCTTGATAGGAATCAAAGCGCTGCTCAGTAAGTGCGTGACCCATCGATGCAAATAAGTGGTAATCAGAAGGAGCCAAATCTGGTGAGTAAGCTGCATGAGGCAGAACTTCCCAGTTGAGTACTTCCAATGTGTCGCGAACCAGTTTTGTGTTATGTGATGGAGCATTGTCATGAAGAAAAATTACTTTGTGTTGCCTCTTTCGGTATTCTGGCTTTTTTTCAAACAGCAAACGGTTTAAATCGGTTAATTGTTGTTGGTACCGTGTAGTATTAACCGTTTCCCCAGGTTTTAATAGCTTATAATAGACCACGCCCCTCTGGTCCCACAAAACACAGAGCATCGTCTTTCTGCCAAAACGATTTCGTTTTGCGGTCGATGTGGATGGTGCTCCTGGGTCTACCCATGATTTATTGCGTTTGGGATTTTCAAAATAAATCCACTTTTCATCCCCTGTTACTATTCGATGCAAAAATGACTTCCTTTTGTACCGAGCGAGCAAAATTTCACGTGATTTTGCGATTTTCCAGTTGCCTGTCATTCAACTCACGTGGTTCAATTCATCTACCGCTCTTTTCTGTGCGAGTTGTTTTTGTGTTTGCGAATCATCTTCGTCCAACAATGCTTGCAAACCCATATCTTCGAATTTTTTTGGCGGTTTTCCAATGTTCCTTGTCTGCAACGTCGAAGTCTCTTTTTTTGAAACGCTGAAACCATCGTTCACACGTATCTTGCGATGAAGCATACTCACCATAAGCTTCTCGTAGTAACCGAAAGGATTCAGCAGCAGTTTTCTTCAAATGAAAACAAAAAATTAATGCTGTCCGTGAATGCTCTTTGTTCGGTATAAATTGACATATTAAACACAACAATACAACACGATGCACACACTTTTGCAGTCTATCACTAATGCGCGTCTGAACTTGTTGATGAGACAACAAAATGGCGCAGTATCAAATCATAACAGCTTAAAACTGCATTGGTACACCATCTGTTGTCTAAAATCCGCATTTCATACTTGTACACCTCGTAGTTACTAACAAGAAGAAGAATCGAACAGCAACGGGTAAAAAATCCCGAGCTATTAGACGTAAAAGTTTTTGGCTCGAAAAAATCAAATATATATATTTTTACACGTTGACTGCCGTGGGGGTCACCGGTGACTGGCACTCGACTTCGCTACAGCGCCGTGGGGGCCACCGGTGACCGGCGGCACGGTCAAAAAAGAATAATGAAAAGTTAATGGCGCCTCGGACAAACCATGGAAAATCCGTCTGGCAGTCAGCGTATTAAATAGTCGCGTTTGCTCGACAGAGCCGACGAGACAAACAAAAATTAAGGCCCCGGACAGGAATTTGTTTTGCCTCACACCTTCGATTTTTACTTCTTTCAAAATATTTTTCTTCTTTTCCATAATACGTATACACATAACAAACAGTGGAATCGCGAAAAATCTAAATATAAAGTAAATCGATATTATCGAGTAAAATCTTGTTAAATTTTTTTTTTTTATTTCTAATAATAAAATAATTATAAATCAGTGAAATCAAAAAGTTATCAAGTTATTACATAAAATAAATTGATTTTTTGATAAAATTTAAAATTTAAGCACAAAATAATTCAACTTACCTCACCATTTAAAAGGTATCCTATGAACGACAGAAATAGTGCTAAATAGAAGTAAAATATGTTTTAATTTAATTATTGGCCCAACTTGCATCGGGCACACAAAAAATTAGTCTACAGACTCATCAAGTGTTCCCCTCCACGGAAATCTTTAGTAAAAGGCGAAAGATTTATACGTGTTATGAAGGGAAACCAGAGTGACATTGTCATGTTTCTACCTCAACTTATACCTTTAGCGTGCAAATTTTGTTATGGGTTGTATTTACCACCTGCCATCTAGTGGTCATTTCTAAGAACTAATTAAGCAGCTGTTGGATACGAAATTTAAATCAAGTACCGATATTTTATTCAAGTACGAAATATATGATATTATTTATTTAATGTTTTTAGGATGCAAAGAATTGCATTAAATATTACGGTTGATAATGTTAATATTTTAATTCATTAAATATAAATTCGAATTATATTCTACGCTGAAAATAAAGTAAAACTAAATATTTTTTACGACAATGTTTATTTTCAAGCAATTTACTTATTTAAAAATACTTCGAATTAAATAAATTAAAGTCGCTTAAATAATTATAATTATTAAAATAAATCTGCAATCCTTTTGTTTACCAAAATACTTATTAAAATTTACCTTATTTTTAATCAAAGCTTGTTAAAAAAATATTTTCAATATTTCACTTCAAAAATTAATTTAAAAATTTTCATTTTTAATCAAAAAGTCATAACTATTTCTAAAAAGGACCCTGAATTAGAAAGAGCATAAAAAATAAAGAATCTCCGCGCGAAATAGGATCCAGTAATGGAGCTCAAAAAGAAAGGGGACAAAATAATTAGGATGAGAAAGAGAAAAAATAAGTGTATGAGAAGGGAATAAGAGAATCGCGAGAGAGGCAAGACAGTCATACGGCTCGGTTATAATGATAGCGAGACTCTGGAATTCTCTAACTTATCGTCTCTTTCATCGTACGGCGCGTCGGCTCACTTCCGTTCTTTCATCGGACTGCAGTCGGAATATTAAGAAAAAAGAGCGATGCCCCGACGGTAAAATAAAAAGAAGCCAGAGATGAAGAACGAATGAAATATATAATTCTTCCTCTCTCAGTCTCTGCTGGGGATGAAAGCGAGAACGAGCAGTGTCCCCTTTTCTCCACGGCTAAGAAGACATTTTTTTTAAAAATGTCTTGAAAGATCTAGATATTCCACCTACTAATGATCTTGAAAGAAAAGAAAAAAAATATTCATGCCGTATTATAAAGAAGCGATCTGAAATTTCGCCTTCGTAGCTTCGTCAATTTAAGATCGCGACGACAACCATTTTTCATCTCCAATTTCTTTACTATTATCTCGGCAAATATAATGGCGATAACGATCTGCTTACTTTACGATGAGTTGTAAATATTTATAAATTTTAATCTTAATGGCTCGGGCGAGCTTTTAATATCGAAATTTGAAAAGCAAGCGAGTATGTAAATAACGATAAAAATATAATTATGAATATTTTAACTTTTGTTTTTATTTCGTATTTATCGCATAAGCGTTATTATATATAATATTGATAATCGTTGAAAATCTATTAACTCTACTTGAATTTAGCTGAAAATTAATTTAATTTATAATTATTATTCAAATTTACCATTGAAATAATTAAATATGCAATATTGATCGTATTTTATAGATAATGACATTCGTATATTTTATAATACATTAATTTTATATGTATATTTGAAAAGTAATATCTATAATTCATGTATTTCTTATGGATATATTATTGTGAAAAAATAAATTTCCATATGAAGTCAAACAAGGGTGACAGAACTTTAACATCAGTTATTATAGAGCTTATTAATATTATTCTGCAAATACAATTTTTTTTTAATGTAAAAATTGAATAATTTAATAAAAAAATAATGTATTTAAAGAAGGTTTTCGATTAATCAAAATCATAATACCGAAAACAAAATTAGCGAAATGCAGCGAAATGATTTTAACTTGAAAACGTTGCATTCGTAAGCTCGTAAACATATCAAAATTTTCGACGTATGACATTGTAATTTCGAAGATATATTTTACATTTCGAAAATATCAATTAAACATCGCAACGATAAATGATTAAATATTTTTGAAATACAAAGGAAATCATAATGCCGCGCGCGTTCGAGTAAACTTGCACGATAATAAGCACGTTGTAGGTAAGGTAACGTATAGTTTACATTGCGCACAATATAACAGAAGCTGTAAATCCTGCAGAGAAAGGGAGGTGGGAGTAAACCGATAGAGGATCATCATTATCAGTAATGCAAAGTCCAAGGAAAGCCACGGACTGAAAATTTCGCTCGTTCGTCGTAGTCGTCTGGCTCGTTTCGTTGCATCGGCCGAAACTGACCGCCATAAAGTCCAAATGGCAACAGTAACGTTGTTACTGTTGCAAGCGGGTGTATATACATGCGTGGAAGAGATGCGTATTGTTAATCATTAGCAGGTCAACGTTAGCGTTTACACTGTCGTGTTCTCTTCCTTGCGAGTGGTAGAGAGAGAGAGAGAGCGATAGAGCGGAAATACACAGGGATGCAGAGAGAGAGAGAGAGAGAGAGAGAGAGAGAGAGAGAGAGAGAGAGAGGGTCGGCCAATCGCAATCCCTCATCCTCTACCTCTAGCTCTGGTTCTCCATACTCTAGCGCATACATATTACGCGTCAGGTGGTAAGAGGATCAGGCTCGTATATAACTCGCATGAATTATGTGCGTTATCGAGGCTAGAGAAGAGGATAGAGAGATAAAGGGAAGTACACGGAAGGGGTGTGGAGCCCGGCAACGAGGATGCGGAGCTTGCTCTGGCCAACCATAATAAACCACCGGCCGAAATCATCATCATCGTCGTCGTCGTCGTAGTAGCCGTCGTCGTCATCGTCGTCGTCGTCGTCATCATCATCGGCGATAGCGACGGCGGCGGCATCGTCGGCCTCGTTATTACCATTAAAATTACGATGGTCAATAGCCTCGCGGGCAAAACAACCGAAATTCATCAGTGATTTCAAGCCGTCGACATATATATATATGTATATACATGTATATACATCCATATACATACGCGTTTCGCCTCTAAAATTTACCAAATTCCAGGATACACGTTCAACCCTTCACCCCACACTCCCACTCCTCCTCTCCATCCTTCCCTGATAGTTACGCCGAGCGTTTTGCACCGTTGCCATCGAGGATTTTCGCCCGGAAATTCCTCGTACGAGCGCTTGTTGTTGATGGTGACGATGACGTTGAGGCCACACGGGTGATAAAACAGTGTTAACCGGGATTTTAATTAACAAAGGAAAATGAACCGCGTTCTCAGCTGTTTTGGATGGGCAATTGATTTCGAAATGAATCGCAGATTACTGCTTTAAATTAATCGACGAGTTTGTAAAAATAGTTTGTTTGTATTGAAATTTATTTATGAGATTCGCGAAAGAAGCATAGTTTTTAAATTTTAATCGATGATTATTTTTAAAAGTTATTATTATCTAATTTAATATCTTTGAACTAATTTATTGCATTTTATAACTTGGATTTTCTCGAACAATATTATAAGATTTGATTCAATTTTTACTCTCAACTGCAGATGGATTTGTACCAGTTAAACATTATCTTAAGCATAAATAGTTATTTGAATTTTTGATGTGATTTCAAAATTTCCGGCACTACTAAATAATAAAAAAACATGTTAAGTTTGAACGCACTACTAATATTATAATTACATTTATATCAATGAAACTATGAATATTTTTGTAATATAAATGATGTAAATAAGCCAATAGTCTATATGTATATGCTAATGTAAAATATAAAAATATAGTTATCGTCCGTCTTTTACAACGAATAATAATTCTCACCGTTTTTATATGATTAGATATTTTAGATTTTTCGTTAAAAAGAATACGCGATATATGTTCACAAAGAAGCTTTCAAGCCAGCTGCTTATAATAACGTTGAAGTGCATTTTCATCGCCATTCCGTGTAAGATTTTTTCCAATATCGAAAGCTCATACCGACTTTTTAGTTCATCGAAACATCGCTTTCGTAATCGCTTGCCAAGTTGAACTTTTTTTTTACCGAAATTACTTTGAGCGTATATTTCGTATGTAAACGATGGCCTACTTTGAAAATAAGAAGATTCTTGATTCCAGATAAACGGATTCTGTTACAAACGACGTTACATATCGCGTCGATAAATATCCGGTAGAACTGATAGCATTACGTTATCTCCCGAAATTCAACCCATCCGTTTTTATTGTAGTAATCTCATTTTTGGTACACGAACGTAGACCTGATAATTCATAGATTCGTTTAAATAATCAACGTTAGAATAAGGTAAAATTAACGAAGGTTTAACCCTAAAAGAGAATAGTACGTAATGTTGGCTTTCGATATTTACAAAATTTATCGTCAATGGCGTTGGATAAGCTCTTGAGCATTCGTGCTTCATTTGATACAAGCTCTGTTTGGCTTGAGAATCGTATGTTCCTTTCCCTTGAAACGTCTCAATATTGGTAGAATACAAGCAGCGATTGTTGGTAGCTGGAGCCCATTCATCCGTTGCATAGAGATATCTCTCTTCTATCTTCCCCCCCCCCCTCCTTCTTCTCCTTCTCTCTCGCTCTTTCTCTCGTGTCGTATTCACTCCCACTCTTAGTCAAATCCGAAGGTATTGAATTTCGAGAGGGCGTCAAAGAGGCCCCGAAGGCTTTCTCTTAGACAGCGCAGAGCTCCCAAATTGGAAGGAGTAAATAATCCTCGCCTTCTGGAATTTTATACATTCAAAGTGTCTACCTTAAGGCGTCTTTCTCTCTCTCTCTCTCTCTCTTTCTCCGCGTCTCTATTCGTTCTTGTTACACGTTTGTTTCCCTCTTAATTCTACGTTCCCACCGACGCGCACATCGCTGATCTTCTATTTTCCACTCTGTCACTAATGCACCGTGCGGAAAGTAAATTTCAGCCGGGATCTTTGCGTACAAAGGTCTGCCAGTCTTATTTGTCAGTTTTTTTTTTTGATTTGCATGCGATGTCAAGAGATATATGTATGATTCCCATAAAATAATTGATTTTTTTTTACACGCGTAATTTTTTTTATGATTTTCAAAAGATAGATAATCATTGAAAACAAAATTTTTCTACATAAAAAAAAAGCGTGTTTTATTTCATATCCACCGATTTTCTCTATAAGCATGCATTCATCAGTGTACCACCGATAATTTTCATCGTTTGCAAGAAGCGATTTATTCGCAACATCCAACACCGGTTTATTTTATTTTTATTACGCATGTTTCCTGCATTGGATTTACCAATACGCTCGCTCAAGTGCATTTATTTATTGTCCAATATGCCCATAGACAAAGCCAATAAACCTTCCTCTTCTCCCTCTCGCTCGCTCTCTCTCTCTCTCACTCTCTCTCTCTCTCTCTCTCTCTCGTTCACTTACCTACCTTCCCGTGTCTCTCTTCTCCTCTCTCTTGCTCTATTCAACCAAGCACGTATATACGTATTTCACATGCATCGTTGCTCCCAATAGCACAGTAGCATACGTACCTACGTACGTATAGGCTATAGGGTGAGGGGAGGGAGGAGAGGAGAGGAGTTCGAGTGGGAGGATACGACTAAAGTCGGATCATTAACTCGGTGATCAAACACGCAGCCAGGTTTCGTCTCTTGATGGGATTTTCATGATTTATAGGGTCAGTGTGCTGGGTTACGCTGGTTTACGCTCCCTCTTCCTCTCTCCCCACTCTTCCTTCACCCTCCAACCATCGTCCTCAACTACACCGGTAATGGGAAATCGATTAATTGTAGCCGGCCTCTGTGTTTGCAATATGATTGCTAAATAAACGCTTTTAAATTATTTGGTACCCCAAGCGCGCGCGCACGTTAAAAATCTCTCGACGACGATCGCTTTTGCTTGCGAGAGAGCGAAAAAAAAAACACAAATATTATGGCTGTTGATTGTGTTTTATACGTATAATGTTAACTTGCTCGTGGTCTAGATGCGATCATTGCGATTTTAATGATGTAATTGGTGAGATTTCTAAGCGCATTAGCGAAGATAGAATTAATCGGTATTGATCGGTTTGTAAAATTTTAAATATAGAGAGATTACGTTAAATTTCGCTCGTTGCAGTAAGAGAATTGTTCAATAAAATAAATGCAAATAAATTATTTACCATTGGATTAAATTTAAAAAAAAAAAAAAAAAAAAATTCATAGGTATACTTAATTAAAATCCATGTTTAAAAATAAAGCAGTATAATAATAATTGTAGCGAATCAAATTTCTAATAAACGTAATTAGTTGAATTGATTTTTCATGTAATGCAACGATATTTAAACTGCGGCCTAAGTAGTCATAGAAATTAAAGATTGATAGAGAATTTAAAGCAAGTACTGATAGGTATATAGTACTGAAATTCGGATAGCTGCTAAGGGAATATCTATGATAGAAATTTGATCAGCTTTTCTCGGTATAGCGAATTAATGTCTGTTCGAATTAATTGAATTTCAAAGAGCACTGCGTGAAAAATTTAATATCAAATCTAGCGAATATTTTTTCGAATATTATGTACACGTGTTTTTTTTTTCATATCATAATTCTTTTGAAAAAGTTTAATTTTAAACTCGATAACTTTAAAAAAAGGGCCCATAAAGCGATATCTATTTTATCAGATCGGTAACAGAAATCTAACGAATCTCCATACGATCGTAAACCGTTATGTATATAACGCACAATCCCATCTTTTAAATTTCAATAATGACCTTATTTGAATACGAGCAACGAATGCCGCAAACCCGCCGTTTCGATCCGCCAACATCGAGCCGTATAAACGTTTTGGGGGGATTGGAAACGCAACATATTTATCAGATTAATACCGATCTCTCTCTCTCTCTCTCTCTCTCTCTCTCTCTCTCTTTCACACACTGTATCATGAAAAAACACAACAGTTCACGCACGCAGAAACGTAATTACCCACATACCGCCAACGATGAAAAAAAAGAGATAGATAGAGAGAGAGAGAGAGAGGGAGAGAGAGAAGAGAGAGAACAAACCTACAACAAGCACTAAAAACACCAATTAATCCTATCCATAGCGGTACAACGAGCGCGCAAAAAGCTCATTTCATGACTGTAGGGGAGGGAGGGAGAGGGAGAGTATGCGCAAAAACAAAACGAAGATCTTGCGCGCGATAACGGACGCGTGAACGAGCCAATCTGTAGAAAGAGAGAGTTTTAGGCCATTTTGTGCTCTCGTACGCGGGTCGGATGATTTTATTTATTATTCTTTTTTTTTCATTTTTAATTTAATTTTATTGTATTTGTTTTTTCGATTCAATTTCACGGCAATATTAGCCGTTAAATATTTTGACAACGGCAACGTTAATTCGCTTTTTTCCACTATCCCAGCGGTATATTTTTACGAGAGAGTAGACAACTGATTCGATATTTTTTCTCTTTCTTTTTTTTTTTTTTTTTTTTTTTTTTTTTATTTTATTTTCTACTTTTGTCTCTTTCTCGTATTTTTTTTATTTGGTCGCTCGTTACGTTTGACGGTGGAACTAAATCGCGCAGCGAGTTCTTAAGGACCTTTTTGCAGTCTATCCGCGTATTTTGTTTGTACCGTATATGCGCTTTGTTTTGCTTCGTTCGGTAAAACGAAATGAAATTAAAGCTGATCTCGTTTTATTTGATCGCAAAAAAAAACCGGTGGATTTTTCGCTTTGTTTAGACGAGCCTCGTGTCAATTACTTGGAAAAATACGATATCTTTTTTGCAGCATGCGAGCATGCGGAAGGTATTTTATTATTATTCCTTTTTTTTTTAATAATAATTCAAAATAAAAGTAGGAGAGAAAAGGTGGAGAAGAAAGGAAATTAAATTTTTGTTGGTAAAGGGGAAAATTACGCGTTTTTTGCTAATTAAAATGGCCGATTTCGAGAAAGAATCGTTTTTGCATAAACAGGATTGTATCGTTTCATTTGATATACACAGTATGTCGGAAAAGTTCCCTAACTTTTGAAATAAAAAATCGAAAATTACATCTATAGAAATTTATTCCAGTTAACTTTCAACATAGTCCCCTTCCCTAGATATACACTCATTTGAGCGCTCCATGAGTGATTCGAAGGCTCTCTGGTACTCCTCTGAAGTTATCGCTGTGAGACGCTCGGTGCAAGCCGCTTGAATGCTCGGTACATCTTCAAAAAATCGTCCTTTCAAAGCCATTTTTAGCTTGGGAAATAGGAAAAAGTCGGCTGGAGCCAGATCTGGCGAGTATGGGGCGTGATTGATGCGTGGTATCTGATTTTCAGCGAGATAACGCTTCACAATGTTCGAAGAATGAGCAGGCGCATTGTCATCCAGCAAACTCCACGATCCCGGTTCCTTGTACTCGGGCCTGATGCGATTAATCCGGCGCTTCAGACGTTTTAACACCTCTACGTAATACGCAGCATTCACGGTGGTGTTTGGGGGCACGAATTCTTTGTGTATCAGGCCTTTGGAGTCGAAGTAAGCGATGACCATCATCTTTACCCGTGATTTTTGTTGGCGCACTTTTCTACCCTTCTTGAACCGACTGAACCACATGTAAACAGTTGTACGCGACACTACACCTTCACCGTAAGCCGAATCGATAATTTTTTCGTTTCCACGAAAGTTTTTTTAAGTTTATAGCAGAATTTAGTTGCGCCACGATGTTCAAATTTCTCATCCATCGCAGAGCTTGCACCGGGGTACTAAACACACGTTCACTCAAGCACGTCTATCTCGGCAACTAATGAACGGATACTGGTGAAAAAATTCTCAGACACTCCAGAGGGATGAAGCAACATAGTACCGATGTCGTCCAAGAGGTGGCGCCACTCGTAAAAGCACTACAAAATAAGTTCGGGAACTTTTCCGACATACTGTGTATACTTGTGTCGAGAACAGTTTAGGAAAGTTAGTACAAATTAATTATTTTCAATGAAACAAAGTAATATTAATAAATATATAATTAGTTTTGAATTGTTAAATTGTTTAAAAATTGAATTATTTCGTACCTTTAGGTCGTATTATTATTAAAATTATTATACATTCGAGAATGAAATGTTTTTTTTATCTTTAATGTTAAAGAAAAATAAAGAAAAGCGATAAAAAAATTAGCAATAACAAATTGTTTACCAAAACATAATGAAAAAACAAAAAAACAAAAATATACAATAAAGATCGCAAAACTTGAAAAATTATGTGCGCGTATACAAAATTACCCTCTAGATTTTACTTATTCAAGCAGTTAACGCGAGGTTAATCGACGATTCGGATACGCGGCAGCAAAACAAAAGGCACCGAGAGAAAAGGGAAAGGAGCAATCTGTAACAGTCCGCGTTCCGCTGATGCGAATGAATTTTCTGCCGTGAGAATCCGAATTCTAATGTTTTAATTTATCGACGAGGCGATTAAGGAAATATAGGTATTATTGTATTTTTAAAAACTTTGTCATTTTTTAATATCCGCTCCGAAAAATTTTGAAAAAGTTTTCGTTCGTCTTCGTTTAACGAAAAATAATAACCATTAAATGTAATTATTATTAAAAGTTAAAAACATTTGACGTGAGATAACAAAATTTGCAACGTAAAACTATTTTTTTTTCTTCCATGATTCGATATAAAGCGACTTTATTCCGAAAAACTTTATAAGCTATTCGAATTAACCCATTAAGTCCCAAAGTGACGAAATTTCTTACTTACGTTTGAGCTTAAAAATTTTTATGAAAAAGCCATGGAATGTTTTGGAAAATACCCTTTCCTACTATTTGCAGGTATGATAAATACGATGCAATAGCTTAAAAAATTCAAAAATTTGATTTTCAATTAATAATTCACAAATTAAAAAAAAAAAAAGCGTTTTTTTGAAGCAAATTTTTTTTTCAACTGAAAAATAAAGTAGGAAGAAATTTTTTTTTTAGCGTCGCAAATATGCACAGAAGTGCACAAAATGTTTAAACTCTCCAAATCTGTTTGTATTTTTTGTCTACGATTTTTTTTAAACAAGTTCGAAAAAGATGATATTCTATTTATTTCATTGATATTTTACGATAAAAAGACGTAAAATTTTAAAATAAAATTATTTTTCTTAACCTTACAATTAATATTTTATATTTTTCATACTAATTATTTCTTGTTTAATTGAAAATTAATCATCCAAATTTATTTTCACTGAAATAATTAACTATTTATGTAATTTAATTGAAAAAAACTATTAAAAAGTCTATAAATCGAAAACTACACTTCTTAGCGTTCGCTTTTTGGCCGTCATCTTGTTTTAAAAAATATCGTAGACGAAAAATACAAACAGATTTGGAAAGTTCAAACATTTTTTGCACTTTTGTGCATATTTACGACACTAAAAAAAAAATTTCTTCTTACTTTATTTTTCAGTTGAAAAAAAAATTTGCTTCAAAAAAAACGCATTTTTTTTTAAATTTGTGAATTATTAATTGAAAATCAAATTTTTGAGTTTTTTAAGCTATTGCGTCGTATTCAGCATGCTTGCAAATAGTAGGAAAGGGTATTTTCCAAAACATTCCATGGCTTTTTCATAAAAATTTTTAAGCTCAAACGTAAGTTAGAAATTTCGTCACTTTGGGACTTAATGGGTTAAAATAAAAATATTTAAAAATATCGTTTGAAATTTTTTATTCTTGTTTTATCCATATAAAATAAATTTTTTTATTGTTGAATGAATTTTATTAACTAACAACATAAATTGTAGAAATATCCTCTGAATACTTTTATTTATTTACAAAAAAAAAGAAAAAAAAGAAAAAAAAATTTACGAGTATATTTTCAACGGTATTTAAATTAATGAAAAGTAAAAATATAGTCAAGTAGAAAAATTAAATTCAATCTGATAAAATAAAAGAATAAAATTCAAACAGAAACGGTTAACAATCATAAAATTTTTATCTCAAAATTGCTATAATATAATTTAATAATAATAATAATAATAAAAATTAATGAAAATTTTTTAAAAACTTAAAAATAAAGCATTAGAAATAATTCTCACAACGCTTAATAAACGGCAGCGTTAAAAGCAGCCTTGAGAAAAAAACTCATTACTTCATAAATTCGTTCTTTTCAAGAATTTTATTCTACTGATGAATTTCTCGAATACATTCTCGTTTACTTTATTCAAAAGGAACTTTTTAAATTTACTATTTTGTCAAATAGTCACGAGCAAAAAGTAATGCACAGGATTATCACAATCAAAAATTAACGAGTTGTCTTAACAGCAAATAAAACTTTTTCTTACGAAGTAGCTTGCGCGAACACTTTGTTATACCCGATCGGTGATGTTTATTAATTGAAAACATAACTTTAGTCGTGACATTACAGGCGTTGGGATCAAGCTGTATGTCAAGTTCTGCGCAACCGATTCCATTTAAATTTATCGTAGATAGTAAACAATATTACATATTTAGAACTGAAAAAGCTTCAATTAAATTCATTCGATGGTATTTGCGTAACTGCAGAATAAACAAATAAACAGACAGATAAAAATTTGAAAAAAATTGTTTTGAATTCAAGAACGCCTAAATAGTCGATTTCAATAAGTTTTTCAATAATAAAATTTTATATAGTATAAATACTCGTATAGCTTCGTTACAATTTTTTAATAGTAGAGAAAATTAAATCAAACAATATTAATCCTCGACCTGAAAATCTATAAATAAACGCAGAAAAGCTAAAGAGAGAAGCCAAACGAAAAAGTCGACCGAAAAAAGCAAGCTAAATCCAAACCATAGCGCTTTTCCCACGTACACACGAAGAGGCAAAGCTTCCACAGAGAAAGGGAAAACCCTCGAGTGCCAAGGGGCGTTAGGAAGTAGGGGAAAAGTGAGAGGCAAAACGCTCGTTTTCAATAAACCAAGAGAAAGAGAGGAAGGGAAGATAGAAGGGAGAATCGCACGCAGAAGAGAGATAGCGACGTATTCTCCCTCTTTCGCATTTGTTCCGGACTCGCGCCCTGATTGCGATATCCTTGCGATGCATATTTCAGGCCTGCGCGCGGACAGATTTATCGCGACTCGCTTTTTTTTTTTTTTTAACCTTTACCTGCCTGTCGAACGATATAAACTATCCTTTTCTTCTTCTTGAATTTCTCTTTCGGGTTTTCAAGGTTTACTGCAAGGGAGAAAGAGAGAGAGAGAGAGAGAGAGAGAGAGAGAGAGCTTTTTCTTTTTCGATTACGTAGGCTCGTTTTTCACACCGGTAGATTTGATTTTCATTTTGGATCGCTCTCCGTGGAGGATAACTTTTCCAAAACGCTCGCTAGTTTTTTTTTTTTTTTCTCTTTCTTTAACGTAAGTAAGATTTACGGTTTGGTACATGAATGCGTTTGTGTGCTTTTTTTTTTTTTTTTTTTTTTTTAAGAGAGAATTTGGCTTTTTTTCTCAAACGAAGAAATGGATTATTGGACGGTACTTTTTTCACTGGAATAATTTTTTTCATACTTGGCCGTTCGCAAAATTTCATAAAAGGGCCTTTTTTTTAAATTTTTTGAATAGCGAAAAATTTTATGGAATTTTGCGAACAATGCATGAAATTACGATTGCTTTTGTCTATAATAAAATTAAGTTATGAGTTATTTACCTCGCGAATTTTTACTTTTCTTTTAAGTAAAATAATTAAACAATTAATTTATTATATTTAATTAAATGTGCGTAAAAAGCATTTAATTTTTTAAATAATGCTTCAAAAAATTATTTTGATTGAAGTTTGATGTGAGACGCGTTTTTTCCGAAATACACCGAAATAAATGAGCTCGTTCAATTTTCGCAAACAAATTTAAATAAAAAAATAAAGTAAAAATACGTTATAAAAAATGATATTCAAGTTTTGCTCGATTTAAAAAAAAAAAAAAAAGAAAAAAAGAAACCCAAATAAAAAAGAAATTATTAAATAAAATTCAAAGGACTATACACCATTTTATTACATATATGAATATCTTTTTTTAATTCATTCGATAATAAAGAAAAAAAAAAAAAAAAGAAGCCAAAGATAAATTTACGCATCCGTCATGAAAACATTTTTTAAGCCCTTAAGCGTTCTCTAAAATGAGAAGAAGAAAAGGATGAAAAAAACACAGCGCCGTTAAAGCTTCCTTCCACAATCGAGATGACCTGAATTTTCCATCGGCAAAGAAAAACCTCGAGTATCTTGTGAGCGTCTGTATATGCTTAAGTTACTTGAAGAACCTTTTGCGAACTGCGAATGTACCACGAGAGGAGTTATGAAACTGTTTTTCTCTCTCTCTCTCTTTTTTTTTTTAAATTCAGTCGACCGGTATAATTTTCAAGTGTGCATTCGTATAACGTGAATGAGAAAGATAAGCATTGTGTCATGTTTAATTTCTTCTATTTGTCAATTACGTAACTTTAGTGATTTAATCATTAAACATTATTTTGTCGTTCGTAATGTAATTATAACGAATTGTGAATTGAGGTACACTTTAAATGAACAAAATAAAAATACGAGGTCACTTTTATATTAATTTTCTCTCTCTCTCTCTCTCTTTCCTGCTCACTTTGTAAAACTGACTCGTTGAACTAAATATAATTCGACGTTTTTGTAAAAATCGCTAATGATCTTTGAAACGCCGCGTCAACGCAATAAAAAATAAAAAGAACAAAAATCGCTAATTGAATCGAATCTTTACGAATCAACCCTTAAATGCACTTATAAGTAATAATTTTCTCATCGTTTGTATCTCCGCGATTAGTGCCGCGCGGAAAAGTCCCGGCGCGCGGCAATCCGTCAATTATTCAAATTAATAATCCATATAATTCCTCACGGACCGTATCAAATAAATTAATTGATCGCGATTGATTCGCGTCGCGAGCCGACAGGAAGCGGACTAAGTATACATATACGTATGTATATATATATATATATATATATATATGTGTGTACCTTTACTCTCTCTTTCTCTCTATCTTATGGATTTACCGTAAACGAGAGAGTAACGTAGCGGTGTGATCAAAGGGAATTTTGCGATAAAGAAAGCCTCTATTAATTTCGTAATTATGTGCGCAATACGCAAAGGATGATACGTAGCGCGTAGATATACGAAAAAAAAAAAGAAGGACACGTCGTCGCTTGCATAGCGAATACCGCTTCGTTACATTAGCGTTACGGGGATGTATAGGAGAGTAAGAGGAATAAAAAAAAAAAAAAAAAACAAAAACAGTATAAAATGTCACGAGAGCGCGTGATTTTTTTCGTTTGATGCGCCTTGTATGTGCGTTGCTCCGTCCCCTATTACGCTGACTTTACTTTTTTTTTTTTTTTTTTTTTTGCTTCCTGGCTTTGCTTAAAGGTAAGCGTTATTAGCAAATTGCTGGAAGTTTATTTTTTTTTCTTTCCAGTGTCGTTGCCGATGTAATGAATAATACGTTTCCATGTGCTTTTCGTAACGGAAAATTTCGACTTTGAAATCTACTCTTCTTTTTGTATCTTACAATATACTTTTTACATAAACGTTAATTTATATTCAAACAAAAAACATTTTTATACACGATTCCACCATTTATCGTCAGACAAAGCATCTAAATCTGTGATAAAAAAAAAAAAAAAAAACAATAAAAATTTGTTCGCGTCGACTTTAAAGCTTCGTTACTAATAACAACAACTCGCGCCATAACCATATACGTACATATCGTTTTTTTTTCTTCGCCTTACACTCAGCCACTCGCAACGTGGGATGGAACACCGAGGAGAGAAAAATAAAAGCTAGCGCGAGAAAAAAGTCCCTTTTGAAAATTCGTGCGCGTGGAGAACGTATGTGAATTATGCAAAAACGCGTTACACTAAAGCTAGCCGCTCATCGTCTATTCCGTTTCTGGTCTTCTTCGCGAACACGTCTGTATATATCTATATGTAAACGTGTACGTACGCGCTAGATGCGTATCTACGAGTGCTTCTTTTTTCACGAGGGATTGGATTTCTTTCGCTCGCGCTATCTTGCCGTCTACCGTTTGGTCATTTCCGGTATAGGCTCCAGGAAAAATTCGAGGCTTTGGATCCTTGATATCAAAGGGGATACATAGTGGAGTTGGTCGTATTGAAGAGTTTCATTTAAAGATGTTGATTTTTCATTTATTTTTCATAATCCAATTTTTTTTTTATTAGAGTTAGCGATGAACGCGAGATTAAATTGAATATTAAAAGAAATTATTTTTACGCTTTTTTTTACGTAAACTTTTGCGCTGAAATTATTTCGAATGAGAATTATGTTAATGTTAAATTAATATCTTCGATATATATACATTGCATTTGTTACTCGTTAAAATTTGCATTCGTTACTCGTTAAATTTTTCGATAAATTGTTGGCATTCACGTGTATTGTATGGATTTACAATAGCGGATCCATCCTTAAAAAATGTTATTCACGTTGCGATATTAAAATTTTGTAAAACAATTTATGTATTGCATAACCATTCTCATTATATGTTCGTAATAATCGATGTATGATATAAATTTAAAAAAAAAAAAAAAAAAAATGGTTTACATTGTATTTATTTAATCTTTTAAATGCAAAGTATTAACAAAAAAATAAAAATTCAATGATATCGCGTTTAATTTAAAACATTTCATTATTATTCTAAGTATTTCCCCGAGTATAAAATGAAAATTCATCGTTTCTGTCACGTACTCGTCTTAATTTATTACTTACACATAAATCGAATAGTTAAATCATCGAATCTTTTCGAAACGTTCATTTATCAACAACGAATTCTCAATAATTTAACATCACCGAATCTCTTTTTTTTTTACTTTCGATAAAATACGTCAAACTTGACTGCAAAAATTTTACGAGGCGATAATAATAACATGTATTCGTACAAAAATTTCGTTAATAATTCTCACCATGAATAGCTATTACAACATACGCGAAATTGGCGCGTCGCAAAAAAAAAAAAAAAAAAACGTACTTTAATTTAATAAACGTATTCGTCGCAAAGTAAAATTATCCCTCCTCTGTCTTCTATTCTTTAAAGCGAAATTTCGAGCGCGTGATTTCCCGTTAAATTTTACATATTTCCATGTATGTACACTTTTACACGTTCGGGGGGGGGGGGGGGGGGAGGACGCGTTTTCAAATGTAACCAACGAGTTCTCGCGGCTCTCTGCCTCGTTTATACTCCACGCATAATTTTCATGCACGCGGGGAGTAGCATTAGTAGTGGTATTACGTAGAAAGTAGCGGTATGTATACGTAGTGAGAGAGAAAGAGAGAGAAAGAGAGAGAGAGAGAAAGAGATTCGTTTGGCGGAGGTACCGACGCTGTTTTGCCTTTGTAATAAACGAATGAAATTGTCGTTATAAGCGACAATGCGAGAGACTTACCTCTCTCCTGACTTGTGTGCGTGCGTATGCATGTATGTGCAATACTGGTAGTATAATACCATATCTCTTCTCGTCGCTTCTCGGTATACGGCTCTTTTGAGGACTCGACAAGACTAGATGACTCTTCTTGTATTGGGGAATGATTATGATGTTCTCTTATAGATGTTTTTAATGGCTCTATTGGTGTTGTATTTGATATTTCAATTATTATTTAAAATATTTTAGAAAGAAAAATAAAGATTATGTTCTGCTGAAAGTTTGTGTAAAAGAGTTTGTGTTAAAGTTTGTAAAGCTTCAATTAAAAAAATAAAAAATTTTTGTCTTACTTTATCATGTCAATCTTATAATATTTTGACATTATAAACTAAAGAAATTTTTTTAATTATTGATTTTTCGAAGCAACATAAAAAGCGGCATCGAATCATAAATCTACCTAATGAAAACATACTGTATACTGATAACGAGAGATGATGCAAAATGAAAAAAACAAACAAAAAAAAAAAAGATCTTACGTTCGAGAATGAAGATAAATGTAACGTTTCGTCATATTTTTCGAATGTAAAAATCGAAGAGCTAAACCAGGAACGGCAAAAAAAGAATGCCAAGTCGTTTGGAAAACAACGCGCATAAAATCTTCATACCGACCTCCCCCTGCTACCTTTACCGTTGTAAATTTTACAATTCGGTCTACTGGGATTTTACAGGATTTTCGGGGGAAAAAAAAATAGAACAGAAAAAAAGTGTGTGAGAGAGAGAGAGAGAGAGAGAGACAGAGAGAAATAGAAAGACACCACTGTAAATTTTACGTCTGCCACTTTTGCTAGCCGCGCGCTACAACTTTATACATATATACACATATGTAAGCTTTGCAAACCGTAAATAATTCTTCGTTACCGTTCGAAAAATTTATGCAACTTTATACGCGCCGTTTAAAAATCGCTATACCGAAAAGGAAAACGAACGAAAAAAAAAAGATAAAAAAATTTAACGGACATCCGATGATGATTTCGTCGATTTTTATAATTATAATATTGAGTAACTGCAACGTAAAATATCGAAAATTCAAATTCGATGTCGATTTTTCATTTTCTTTTATCCTTTTTTTCAAACGCAATTTCAAATCACATATCCACAAAATCAGATTAACGAGCTCGAGAGCGTAATCCACCGAAATTAACATATTTTCCTTATCGCTTTGCGAAATCGGTAATAATTTTCGTTTCTCCTATAATTTATATACCGCGCGTTCCTAAATAGAGAAACGCGAGTCACGCGCAAATTTTATCGCGTTTAATATTCACGGGATAAGCAGACGCGACGCGCGCGGATTCCGCAACGTTTTTTTTTTTTTTTTTTTTTTTTTTTTTTTTTTTTTTTTTTTTCATTCTCTTTTCACTTCGATAGACGGGACGATCGCGCAAAAGTATTTACGTTCGCGAAAGAAATTATAAACTTTCGGGTGTATGAATGTAAATGCTAGCGCGTGTGTATATCGAGCATTGGAAATTGAAAATTTTGAAAACGAACTCATAATACTAAACGGATTAGTATTTATAGGCAGACGGAATTATTCATTCGCTATGTAAATTTTACGTTCTACTTATTAATTTGACAAGATTTTCGTACCGTCAAAATTCGATGCGCTAATTCTTCAAAGTATTATTATAACGGCGCTGTCAGTTTTTGACGACACTCGATTTTATAAATGCGATATTAATAGATTTATACTAAGACTTTTGGGATATAGTATTCTCGATTTCGCTCACTTAGGTAACACGTTTAAATGAAAATAAACACAAACAAGTATCGACTTATTTTTTCAATTTTCATAAGAATTCGATTGCTATTCATAATTACATTTAATCGAATAATCGACGATCGATTTCGAGCGACATAAATTTTTACAACTAAAGAGAAAAACGTAATAGAAGCGATAAATTATCACATTAACGAATCAATTACACCCTACGTCGTCGTATTATACGATATGTCTCTTAATTTTGTCGTAAATACGTTTTACCGCGCTCGAATATAGTGTGTAAATGATACAAGTAAAACAATGAAAGAATGAGATAGAGAGAGAGAGAGAGAGAACTGGATACGCAAATGGAATATAGAATGATCCGATATTAAGCGAATTAAAGCGAACCGTCTGCCCTTTCGTTTCCCCTCGAGTGGACAATGCAAAAACATTAACGTTATTAGCTTTCTCTGCGATAATTGCGCAATCGTTAACGCCGTTGTTCATATTTGTCTAAACTACAATAAAAGCGAGGTTGCATATACACATAAATTTTCTCTCGTTATGATATATCCTCGCGCATCGCGAGATTCATCGAAAGATTGAATTGTAAGATATATATGCGCTTTGTTTATTTTATTTTCGATAAAAAAAAAAATAAAGGAAAAGAAAACGTTTAATCGTTTACGTTGCCGAATCGAAACAATCGAATACAAACTTTCACAATAACGCAAATATTGTAATCCTTAAAATAAACAATAGCAGCAATAACAACAACAACGACGACGATGACGACGCGGATGCATTGAAGGTATAGAAAGAGGAAAAGTCTGCTTCGATGAAAATCATAATCCTATACTCGGGTTGAGGGAGGCAAGAAGGTAGGGGGGAGGGAAGGGTCGGCATTAATTATGAAATAACTCGCGCAAATTAAGTTCCTTACGGCGCCTCGTCGATCGTTTCGCCAAATTAATACGCCGAAGTAAGCCTATTACATGCAGACTTTCGGACGCCGCGCGAGTATACCGACACACCGACGCTTTAATATATTCGAGTCTGTAAAATAAAAGCAGCCACGAGAATGAAAACGTTAAAACCATTAGAATCATTGTGTTTATGTCGCGTTGCGTGAAATTGCGCGTTACAGTCGCTTGGAAATATATATTTTGCGAGCGCGCGCGATTACATTTGCTCGTTCGTTGCTGCGATTTGTTGGAAGAATATTGTAATTACAATAACGATATTTATTAGAGTTTACGTTCCGATTCTGTATTTTAGATAGAATATTGCCGTTTTGTTATTCCCGTACAAAATAACCATTGGTGGAATAACTTTGTACAACGATATTCGTACGTAAAATTTACAAAATAAAGCGAATTTCATTTATTTACCGTATATCAAAATTTTCGAAAACGATGTGCACGAGGAAAATAAACATCGTTTAACTAAATTTAACTCGTTCATTACGAGCGGAAGTAAATGAAAACAAAAATGATACAAAAAAAAAAAAAAAAACAAAAAAACAAAAAAAGGAAAGTCAACAAAAACAATAAGAACAAAACAAACTTTCTCCTCTATCTTTTGAATAAAATCGAAGCACTCGACAAAGTTCCCGTTCATTTTCAACTATTCGATACACCGACGTATAATAAACCTATTACCGGCAGTCCTCGTTGAAGCAGCTTCTCTCTCTCTCTCTCTCTCTTTCTCTTTCGAAATGCGCAGCGGGATATTTCGGCCGCAAAGTGGCAAAAATATGCAAAGCGTTCTCTCGTTCTCTCTCCCTTCCTCCTCTTTCTCTCTTTACCAATACCCACGAGCGTATAATATCGGAGAGAAGAGATATTCATCGTCGATAGAGAGATCGAACGCAACATTGCCGCGCGTGAAAATAGCAGATAGAAGCTCTCTCTCTCTCTCTCTTTTGTTTTTTCACCGCTAACTTTCGTCATTTGCGAACGTTTGTATGTGTGCACGCGAGTGATTTTCGTACGAAGCGATCGTAAAACAATAGTCCGAGGCGCGGTCGTACGACACCGTGCATTATTGCGCCGATGCCGATCGTTCACGCGCACGCGTAGAATGTAAATTATATTTCCCTGCGCATACCACTTTTCCAATGTACGTATACGTATCCACGCGAGAGCATATATTTATGTGCACGCGAGATGAATGGGATTGAGAGAAAGAGACACACATACACGTACCCGGGTTTATGTTGCTTCGTTTCGTTTCCTGCCCTTTTACTTTGAGCTTGACTACTCGTGTGCAAGTGTTTGTTACGATTGGAAATTTCACGAGAGTTTACGCGCATGTGTGTGTGTATGTGTGTGTGTGTCTGTGTGTGCGTGTGCATGCGTGCGCGCGCGCGCGTGTGTGTGTGTGTGTGTGTACGGCATGGTCGGAGCACACGGGAAAAACAAAAAGAAATAAAATAAAACAAACGCACGGGAAATATCTGATGCGATTCTATTTTTGTTTTGTTATCCTTTTTTTTCTGTTTTCGCTGTGGAGGGAGGCGTTCATTCGTTTGTTTTCTGCATTGGACATCGTAAATAAATGTTCGGTCGTCGAACGTGAGAGATAACGAAAGAGGGGTGAAAGAGAGAGAGAGAGAGAGAGAGAGAATCGCTTGTTGGACTAATAAAAAATAGCGGAGGGGCCAGCACGGGTGGAGAGAGATCCGTCAAATTTTCGAAAACTCACGCGGGGCTTTAATTCTGCGAGCGTTGGCCCAAGCAATGCCAGATACGGATGTTGTTGCTGTTACTGCCAGAGGTTGCTTGCTCTTCATAAATAACTTGTATTTATAAAAATATGTACGACGCGTATATGTACACGTGTATACATGTGTGTAACTGTTTTCTTTCGCTTTTCGGTAGATCGAAAGTTAACTTTTTTTTTGTCGAAGTAATTATTAGTATCGAATGTCTTTCTACGGTGCGCTAAATTTTATAGCGTTGGACGTAAACTGTATGACATTGTTTTTTAAAACCTATTTAAATTTTAAGCAAAATTATATAATTTTATGGTTCGTATATATTAGACTATAAAAATGTGCGTTACAAATATTTTAATATAATATTTGTTGTAAAAATTAAGATTTTTTTTTTAAATTATAATAAATTTACTTCATTTTAAAGCAAAAATTAATAAAACGGCTGAGAATTTCGCAAAAATTTTGTTCATTAACTCTAAAAATTTTTGTTTAAAAAAAAAAAATAAATAAATAAATGAATGAAAAATAATATAAAATTAAAAATGCGTGTGCATATTTTTTGTCGATAGTAAAATTTTAAATAGTTATGAAAAGTATTAAAAAATACATTAAAAAAATTTTTATTTAAACAAAGAAAAACAAAAAATTTTTTATTTAAAGATACTTTTTTGCTATATTAAACCAAAAGCATATTATTTTATGTACAAGCGTCACGTACAACTTTCTATCATTTGAAAATACAATATGTATAGGACAGACAATTAAAAGTGAAATTGCACGCGAAATAAATAATTGAAATTCTATCTTGCATATTGGATTTTGTTTGTCTTTTTTTTTTTTTTTATCATGTATTCTCAATAAAAATAAAATTGATTAAGGGTCGCAAAGGAAATATCTGATCCGATTTTTACATGAACGTCGTAAATAAAAGATCATCGGAGCAATTGCGACATGAAATAAACCAAAAAGAAAAAAAAAAATAACGAAAAAAGAGCAAACAAAATAAATTTCACGCAAAATTGGAGAACATAAAAGATTTTGATACTATATCGGTAATTAAGTATTATTCGAAAATTAAAATATTTATACATCAGGGAAAACAAATTCCGGAAAATATCAGATGTAATTTTCACGTTCGAATTTTTTAAATAATAGTAATAACAATAATAAAAAAAAAAGTTTCTCCCGAAAAGATATGTAAATATACGCGCGGGTGCTGTATATACGATTTATCAACTTTTAAAACGCTAAAAATAAATATAAATTCGCAGTAAAAATTTCAATAACGCACGTGAAGCAAAATTGAGAAATTTTTATTTGCCGGTTACGCGTATGCCGATGCTTGTTTAATCACTTATTTTTTTACCATTCAAATTTGTCATTTACATTTTTTAGATTTATTTATTTTTTTTTTACGTACACCCCATTCTATAATACACGAATAAATCTAAAAAACATCTCTTTTGCCTTTACTCTCTCTCTCTCTCTCTCTCTCTCTCTCTCTCTCTCTCTTTCTCTCTCTATCGTACAACATCGAAACGACAATATTTAAAAAAAAAAAACAAAGCAACGGCCGTATATAAAAAAGGAAAAAAAATATACCGTTTCACCAATCCAATCAAAAAATATTTTTTGCCTCGCGCATCTGTACATACACACACATACAAAAAAAGCGCATTTTCAAATTAAACCTCTCGTAAACCTCTTTATATCCAAAAGCTCGGTATAAAGAATGAGAAGAGAAGGAGAAAGAGAAAAAAAGGAAGGCTCGAAGAGAGGTAAATTCGTAAGCGATAAATTCAAAGCGTTCGAAAGTTCCGCATCGCAGTTGCAGCGTGGAAGAAATCGCGAAAAAAAGAGAGAGGGGAAGAAAAGAAAAGTAGAGAGAGTGAGAGAAAGAAAGAAAGAAAGAGAGAGAGAGAGAGAGAGAGAGAGAGAGAGAAGGAAAGAGTAAATAAACGGCGGTATATGCAGATTCGCGGTTAATGAAAATTTCTCGGCCACTGAAAGAGAAAGAGAGAGAGAAAGAGACAGAGAGAAAGAGAATGGTTGCCCTCGTGAAATTTTAATCCTGCGGCAAACTTTTCGAGAGGTACGAAGAGAAAGAGAGATGCAGGTTAAAAAAAAAAAAAAAAAAAAAAAATAGATATTCTCTCTCCGTGGTAAAAAAAAAAAACTGGCATAAAGGCGATAGCGTTATATTTCGGCTCTTGAATTTTGAAAGCCCGGGAGGATATAGAGGATGCAGTCTTAGATTCGTTTCGGGAGTTGCCGAATGAACGGTAATTAAGTGGTTTATGATCCCTCCAAGATTGGATTTTTAACAAGAATGGATTGAATTGTATTGTTCGACGAGTCGACGTGTAAAAAAGAGGAAAAAAAAGGAATTAGTTTTTTCTTTTTGCCATTGGGGAATAAAGAATTTAAGTGTTTGTAGGTTACCTCGGATTTATGCGCAAGCAATTACGTAGCTACCGTTGTTTATTTTAAGACCAGCTTATTATCTACCTCGAAGTACTTATAAAGATAATATTATTCGTGAAACGTCAGGTCGTAAAGTATTATACATATATATTAAAAATTATACGTCGTTGTTATTTTAGTTACAAGTTATGACGGCACCGTTGTAATGCTGAATAGTAGAACATTTTAATTAAAATTTGAGACCGACTTTATTTTTAGAACAAAATCAAAAATTTAATAAAGCTTGAAAATGTGTATTTTGTATATATTATGTTTTTTGTATTTAAATAATTACTTACTTATGTAATCGAAATAAGATATATTTATTCTTCGTTAAAGTGTACATACCTGAAACACACAAAAATGAATACATGAATAAAGTAAAAACGTTTTAAAAAGTTTTAATAAAAGTTCATTAATTTGAAAAAAATTTTTATTATAAATTCTTTAATTATTTTACATCTTAAATTTAATAAAAAAAAAAAAAAAATAAATAAATAAATAAAAATTATATAAACAATCAAAGAATGGAGTATTTCAATTCTTTATTCTTATTACAAAAAAAGAAGATAATAAAAAAGCACTTATAAATGACTTTTTCAACTAATAAACCTAAATAAATCTGTCATAATAAACACCGTCCACAAAAACTCAGAGACGTTTATCTCATCCACTTCAATTTACCTCGCATTCTTTGTTTTATCAAGTGTCAAACGCAAATTTTTGCCTTTCTTTTTTTCCGTCTTCTTCATGAAAAAATAAAAACCATCCTACAGTGGAGAGAATGACAAATGGCGCACGCAAAAGGTGGAACGTAAAATGGGGGAGAAGCCAACGTAGGTAAACTCGGTAGGAAAAGAGGCTTTTCGTATATGTCGGCTAACGAACGACGCTCGTCGAGGGACTTTTGTAATTTCCATTTCCTACCGTCGACAGTTTGTCCCTTCCGACCATTCGTCGTATTAGTCGAATCGGAAGTTTGGACGCCCCTCCCCGAACAAACTTCCTCTCGGCGCTCGTCGTTTCCTTTGTCTCATCTCTCGTTCGCGTTAGCTTTTCCTCTGTGTGCTTTAATTATCATTAATTCTCGCGTTGGATTATTAACGAAATCAAGCAGAGAGATACGTTTAGTTTGACGAATTCAAAATGTTGATGAAATCAAAGATACAATGAAATTGAAATAGGGCACGATCTGGTGAACGCAAACGAACTGCTTTGTTTGATGTTTCCTTTAAACGATTTCCTACTTTATTTTTCTCTACGACTACTTTTATTTATTTTTTTTTTCTATTTTGTGCTTTGGAGAATGGAACAAAGTAGCGTCAATTCAATTTTTGTCAATTTCCGGTGTAATTGCGATTTTATTGCACACATTAGGAATGGACTAAGAGGTGATCAAGAGAACGAAGCAAAGTTAATACGAATGCGTTTGAAAATAAAAGTTGCTCTATTTATTGAAGTTTGATTGCAAATTCAGATTTAATTGATCCTTTATCGATATTCGTTGAAAGTTCAGATGGCGCTGTGCAAAAAATTGATGGTTCCCATTGAAATTTTAATCAGTTTGAGCTCGATATTTGATCTTAAGCTAAAAAAAAACATATTGATTTTCATTTCTATAAAATTTTACTTAAATAATATAAATTCTTTTTTTTTATTTGGCGTATAACAACCTTTTATAATTTATCAAAATAGCTGCTTCGGATAGTATCGCATTTTGAACTCAATGTACTATTTTTAATGGATGGCTCAGCTCCGTCGAGTAAACGCGACTATTTAAAATATATTATGGTATTTCAAGCCTAGACTTTTACATCCAATAGTTCGGGATCGTTTGCCCGCCTGACTTGATTTTTCCTCTTTGTGATTTAATTGTGGTGAGGCGAAAGAAGGTTAATTTTAGGATTGAATCACTTCTACTCCACGAGTTTGAAGCTGAGAAGTGATTCGGAGAAGGTTTTTGAGCGTTCACAGTCCACGTGATTGAACCTATCGAACGCTCGAACGAAAAGTGATATTGAGTTTGGTAAAAAAAATTAAGAAAAGATATACATATAATTTTATAAGAAAACTTACTCTTTATTTTATTAGTTAATCGTGAGAAGAGGGAGACACACGCTGGATCAACTTGATTGCTTAATTTTTTTTCTTGAGGTTTTATAATTCTTGAGAGCTTGGAGATTGATTTCGATCTTTGAATTTTAAATTGAGAACTTGAAATTGAAATAGTATAATGTTGATGAGATCCTCGTCCTTAAGGAAGGAACGGTCCTGACTCACCGTCTGCTGTTCGGAGATTCGGCTCAACGTCTCGCCCTTAGGTGATAAAATATCCCACCAACGACGCAGGAAGGAAGAGGAAGGAAGTGGGCAGGAGGAATAAGAAAGAATTTCGGAAAAGGAGAAGAAAGTGGGAGAGAAAAAATGAAGAAAAGAAGGAAACGGGAAAACGAATGAGAAAGGGAAAAAGAGGGAGAAGAGAGGGCCGTTCCACTCCTCTATTATCTGTGAGCGTTTTGGTTGGCGAGGGGGCGAGGCCCGAAAGGGCCTTGATCTGTACTAAATGGCTAATTTTTCTTGTGTGGGCGGTCTACTTTTCGTGAAGAGAGGGCGTTGGATTCGGCGATAACGAAGAGATATCGCCACGTGTATCTTTCTTTCTCATTTATAATAATTATGCTAATAGTTATTGTATTAAAAATATAAAATATCGCTGTACACATAATATTAACTTAAAACTATTATTAATATATAAGCTATTATTTATATGAATCTACAAAGCGTAAATATATATTACTAAAACTTAATAATAATTATTTTAAATATAATGCGAAGCTATTTTAAATATAACTAAATATAATTAAGCTTATTCGTATTGTCATTTGATTTTATAATATTAACTTAAATGCAATTTAAATATAATTCATTATTATTATGTTTCATATAAAATTATTTTAAATATATTGAAATATAATCTTAATCTATTTTGTGTATAACTAAAAATGTAGCTTAATTTGATATAAATATTGTATATAATTATGCGCGATTAAAAATTATTTTAAATATATTTAAATCTAACTTGAACTATTTAAGTACAATTAACTAAACATAACTTAGTTAAATATAAATAAAATATAATATGTAATTTTACGCAGCTAGAAATTATCATAAATGTAAATAATATTATTTTAAATATAAATTGAGTAATAGTTAATATAATTTAATATAATTTTGTATATAACTTAATTGATATAAAAGCATAATATACAATTATAAGCGACTAAGAATTATTATAAAAAAACGTTATTATAAATAATATTATTTTAAACGTAAAATATAATTTGATACAAAATTATAATAAAAAGTTATTTTAAATATATTTTATTATAACATAAAAATAGTTAAACGCAATGTAAAGTTACTTTATATATAATTTATTATAATATAAAATTATTCTATACAATTCGTGTAACTATTATTAGTTTTGCTATATTTAAATTAAATTAATTAACTATATAGTATATCGTTTCAAATATAATTAAATATAGCTTAAATAATGTTATGACATAACATTATTTTGGTATAAATGCAAAACATATGAAGTATGCGTGAGAACATTTTTCTATTCTAGAAGATAAGATTAAGACTGTCGTGTAAATACTGTTAATGAAGTGACTTTTTGGTGTGCTCTCAAAGAAATGCATCGAAGATTCAGAGCGCTAATCCGTTGACCAGGTATACGGTAGGTGCGCTACGGTAGTTTATGCGTTTAAGGTAGCCGTTGCGTTGGGTATTTCGAGTTTTTTTTTATGTTTCAAAAACTAAGGAACTGCATACAGATGCGAGTATCTGTAAAATTCATTTTGTTTTAGTGATAATGGAGAGGTTTTGTGTGACTTATCGGTAATGTTTGACATATCATCTAGGTCTGTTTTATTAATAAAAGATATATCATCGAGCCGTTGAAGATACAACATTTGTCCTTCTTTGGCTTTTACGAATTTTTTGGAAATTCATAAAAAAAAATAAGCATCGTTTGTTGTGTACATTTTTTTTGTATGTACTATACACGTGTAAATGTACACGTGATGCATTTGGCGGTAGAAAGAACATCGAAGAGAAAGAAAGAACGAAAAAAATTTATGGAGAACTTTGGAACAACGGCGAGGCCGACGTAACAGGAATATGCGTTATTCTGAAATTCTAATTATCTAAATTAGCTCAATGGAATATTAAGTCAAACTTTCATTAATCAAAATTACATTCAATTAAATTTCACAAATTTGACACAATTTGCCATTTTCGAAAATGCGTTTAATTTTTAAAAGTCAATGGAATGTATAATATATTAACTTAATAAATCAAAGGATCAGATTTGTACAACAGTAAATTTAACTCAATGTTACAATATTAAATTAAAATTGACAACTCTTAAATGTATAACGAAACCTGAATTTCATTCAATTTTACTTTAGAGTTAATTTTCGTGGAGAAGATTATTTAAAATATTTATCTACTATTTCAGAATGTAAAATAGCACGAACAGTTTGAAATTATTACATCTCCGAAATTTATAATTAACTGAAATGTAATATATTAAAAAATGAAGTATACAAAATGATGATTCCTGTTGACAAATGTGATAATTACATGGATTTAAATTTGAATATTGTAATAAAAATTTATTTAATACTTAATGAAAATTTGTTAAAGACTTTTACGTTGATTTATTCTGCAGTAATCTTTAAAAAATTTTAAATAAAATATTAACTTGAGATTAAATACTAAGTTTTTTACTTTTGATAATAAGCCAATAAATTTTAATTACCGTAGTTCATAAAAAAAAAAAAAAAAAATCATTTATTCGAAACATTGATTATAAATTTCGTTCTAGAGCAAATTTTTGAAATTTTTTCAAACCAAATATCAAATTTCATTGAAAAATACACATTCCGCGAAATTTTTTAATAATAGTATTTAATATATTAAATGTTGAATATTGAAAATGTTTAATGTTTTTATAGAAACATTTAAAACAATAATGTAGTAAAATGATTTTAAATTTTGTTTTCATTAAACTCTGGTGTCTGAGCATAACTTTATTGATGTTAAAATTTTTGGTTAAAATTAAACTAAACATTATGAAAGGCATTACATTGCAAAAGTTTTCCAAGTAAAAATTGCTTCAACGCAACAAACAAATGTAAATATTTTCAACTTTAATTTTTAGCCGACAACTTTCAGTGAACTTCCACCATGAATTACTAAGCTCAAGTCAGCGCAAAAAAAAACGGCAACAACGAGACTGGAAGATCAAATTATACGGTAAAACAAAGTCGACAACGGAATTCCATGAAATAATACGAAAGCTAGTCTTCGCCCAAGTAAAAATGGCAGTTACATCTTCCATTTTAGCAAAATCCCAGCCTCGAGAATAAACAATACGCCGTGGAGGAGTACATGTATTTCATTCTTTCCGGAATCCTCCGACGATTCCCGCGCATATCGCGTTTATCCAACGTACAACCCTTATTCCGCGTAAACATAAGCCTCGCCTTTCCTCGCATCTCCTCGCGTCTCAGGTATACAATCCCACGGAATTCCGTCCACGCTGCAATTTCGCATATTTGCATAACCTAAACCCACGCCACCTCCTCTTGCGGGCTGCCGAATGCCGAGCGATGCGAAAGTTAAACCTCTCTCTGTCTCTCTCTGTCTTTCTCTTTCTCTTTCTCTCTCTCTCTCTCTCTCTCTCTCTCTCTGTCTCTCTCTCTGTCTCTCTCTTTCTCTTTCTCTCCTCCTTTACCAGTGTCTGCCGAATCAACAATGCTTACCAAACTTCGAAGGCGCCCTCTGGACCTTAGTCTACCAAGTGAAATTTAAGAAGACGAATCCTTCCTGCATGTTTAACGCTCGATGCGGTTGCTTACTCTCGACTCTCTGACGAAGGAAGCGGAGATTCGTGAGATTTCCTTTGAGGCATGTCTCGATATCAGATATACTTAAAGAAATTCTGATTCTGTGTTTGAGAAATATAATCTATAAATTAGAAAATTCTATTTTTCGCGAGAAACACTTTGCGGCAAGAAGCGATCTTAGATCAAAGAAATTTCTCCTTTTTTTCGAAACAAAATCAACCATTGTTTATACTATATGTATCAGCGATGGATACATATAGATACCAAGAGTAGAAGAGGGTAGGACGGATTGAATTATTCATCGGGAAAGCAGCCGCTACGTTTTTCAAAGTCGAGAGTAAGGTAAGAGAGAAAGAGAGAGAGAGAGAGAGGCGGACGGAAAAATATTCTCGTTGGATTAACATTACATCGAAACGCAAATCTCACGCGCTGCTTTTCTAAAATTCAAATATCCACATGCGCACCAAATTTGAGGGGGAGACAGAGAGAAAGAGAAAGAAATGTGTATATAACACGCGCTGTGAATGTGAAATAATGCCGCGGAGGAGTTTTATGCCTTCGCTATATTGATAGCGAAAATCTGTCGTTTTATGGATTATTTTTTTTACGACCGAACAGACGAAGGAGGAGGTAATAGCGGAAAAGTTTTATCCTGAATTTTCATAATTGCATAAATTTTTTTATACACGGGGAAACGTTTAAGTGTCGCATTAAAATGAAATAAATTACGTTGTTTGATGATAAGCCGGTTACGTGAATAAAACACGATGTATTGCGTAAGATATTGTCGAAACGAAAGAACGATCCGATTAATTTTTTAAACGATTTTCAAGCGCGAAATTGCGTTTGTTTATGTTAATTCTTTTTTTTTTTTTTTTTTTGTTTCAAAATATCGCAAATGTGAATTTCTATTTTAGAAGGGGGGAGAGAGAAAGAAAATATCCTGTATCATAAGAATATTCACGTTTTTATAGAATTTTCGAGAAAGGATTTCTCGGAATTTTGAACCCGATCATTACATGCACTCATATATATTCGCTATTTTGAAATTAAATATTTACGCGTTTAAAAAAATATAAGCTTTATTCTATTGGAATAAAACAACATTTATAGAATTATGCAATTTATTACAATTAAATCTACTTTAAAAATTAATTTTAAAAATCAAGTAAGCAATGAATTTCGAAGAATAATAAACACGTATGACCTCAATAATAAACTCAGTACGAACTCACCCAATATCCCAACAACAATAAATGACGAGATTATTATCGGTTTAAAAAAAGAAAAAAAAAACACGAAAGCAACGCTAAGGTAAAAAAAAGAATGCTTCGGGGCGAATCCGTAAAACTCCATTTGCGGCTTCTGCCGTGTTCGGATCGAATGCTATATCATAAAATTGGCAGTGCTGGTCGCGCTTTTACGACGTCATTGATTCTCCCTCTTTCTCTCTCTATTTTTCTCTTTTCACGTCGGACGATGCGTCGTCGGCAAGAATCTTGTACGAAAGTAGTGACCTGGTGGATGTTACCGATAAAGTCGATTCATGATTTTCGAGGAAGTAGTCGCTTTGGCGTCGCGATGGAATTGGTGCGAGTGAGAGAGAGAGAGAGAGAGAGAGAGAGAAGAAGAGTTCCACGTTCGATATTCATGATTTTTTTTCAAGTTCGAAAGTTTCGGAGTCAATTTCATATTTTCAAGGTTGAAAGTTTTGAGAATGAATGGTTTGTTTAATATTTTTTTTTTTTTTTTTGAATAAAAGAAGGTGATACGTGGCTAACACACACACACACACACAAACACATATATAAATTGAATGAAAACAAAATATTTTTATTGAAATTAGAATGAAAAGAAAGTCAAAAAAAGCGCTAATTTTATAACGCTTAAAAAAGTGGTACGCGCATTTGAGTCATGCGCACGTGCTCGTTTCCGATTTTTTTTTTCATCCTAAGCTTAAGTGGCATATAATTGTTTAAAGTGGTTACGCAAGGATTTTTCTTTCATGTTTCGGCATACAACAAAGAAAGAAAAAAAAAACTAAAACAACTTTTATGCCTCGCGTATAAATGACTTGAACGCGCCTTTTTTCTGTTTCTGTTTTTTTTTTTTTTTTCATTTCATACTAGTCACGTTGCATGAATTTATGCAACGCGACAAATGCATATACATAGATAAACTCTCTCATATGAATGCACGAAACGTTATAACCTATATACGCGAGTATAAAATGCATTTTCGGCATCAATTTCACACGTACGTTTAACTTCATTTTTATCGTATCGTATTTTATACTATATTTGAATTGATGCGTTTGGTTAACGTTTCGACATATTTTTATAAGCGCGTTTAGCATCAAAATCAATTGATCAACAGTTTACGCAAAATCATTTATAATTATGTCGAGGAAATAATATATATATATATATATATATATATATATATATATATATATTCGATACGTTTAAATTCGTTTTGTATAATGTTTATATTATATAATTCAAATGAGACTCGATATTCTTGTGCTCGATAACTTCGTCGCGTGGGACTTAAAAAGTCTAATTTATCTTGCTCATTCGAAGCTAATTAATCATCGGTACACAAAAACTTTAGGCTATTACAAATCGATTTATCAAATGCGAGAGACATTTAATTAATAATAACTTATAAATCTCATTATTCATTTTCTGTAAATATTCCCTTCTGTAGCTTATTTACAAACCAATCTATATCGAGCCGATAAAAAAAAAAATAAAATCGTTAATGTTCACTACGATCAAAATTAACTTACGCGATCGTAAAAACAACGTAAACCGTATTAGATAATAAACGAAAACGCAACAAATAAAGAAAAAGTCGTCCCCGTCGCACGTTCAACAATTGCGCGCGAATTACAAACGAGAAAGCAGAAACTGTAAGGGAGCGAAATCCTCCTTAAAACGAGGAATTCCGAGAACATTTCATTCCGTGGCGTAAAAGAGAGAGAGAGAGAGAGAGAGAAAGAGAGAGACGCGTCCCGAATGCCAGCGAGCGCTGCAATTAGTAAAACCGTCTCGCTCGAATTCGAAATTCGTCCTATTCCCCCTCCCCTCTCCTGCGTACACATCTGTGTATATATATATATATATATATATATATGCAGCAGGAAAGAGGGATGAGGGATGTATATAACGGCGAACAGGCCGAGAGCCGTAACGACGTAAACGCTTGTGCCGGCGATTCTCTTGATTTATGATTTTCGCGAAACGACCGCCGTTCGCGTTCCCTCCCTCGCCTCTATAAACTCTGCTTGAAAATCTCTCCCCTCCTCCCGTCTATATTCTTCTCTTTCGTGTCAATACCGAAAGGTTCTCTCTCTCTCTCTCTCTCTCTCTCTCTCTCTCTCTCTCTCTCTCTCTCTCTTTCTTTCTGTTTGATGTTTCGTGTCCGATGATAAGTCGTCGCCGGTGTCGTTGATGTTGTTGTTACTACTAGAAATGCGGGAAGAACTCTGATGGAGTTTATATAAAGTTATTAAACCTTATCGAGTCTCCGTGATCTTGCCGGATGACGCCGCGATCGAATTGAGGAATAGGAGAGTCCTTTGTCGTCTTTTTCTTGTTTTTATCAAGCTTCGTGGTTGTGAATTTTTTTAAAGACATTTTTTAAGATATTATAAGGGTTTCGTTGTTAATTTTGAATATACACTTTT
>OX465098.1:15577481-15586586 GCA_949987625.1 Chalcis sispes | reverse complement strand
TATTAGATATTATAATTTACTTATATCGAGTAAAGTTTGATTAGTATTAATAAACATCAGGTTTATGAACAGGTAATCATTTGTTGATAATTAATAAATTATTGCACTATAAATAAATTATTCAATTATTTAAATTATAAATCTATCAATAAACTATATTATTCTACAATTATTTAGCTGCTTATTATTATTTATTAAAAGTTAAAATTAATTGCACTTAAATTTAGTAATCATTAATAAATCTTCGTTATTAATAGAATTGAATATCGATTTTCTCGAAAATTACCTTTAATAGAGAAAAGTTAATATACTATTAGCAGGGAAATTTATTTATAAAATTTTATTTAAAACTTCTTCTACGATTATTTTTCATTGATTTCAAAATTATTTTTTCAAATCAAATTTCATTTAAAAATTAAAAGTATTTTTACAAAATAAATACAAATTAAGAAAGATAAACAATTTTCAGAAAAATATTTTGTTACATTTTATTAAATTATTTAAACAATTTGAAATTGGAGATTCTGTAAAAACAAAATTTTGACAATATAATGAATAATTTAGCATTTTTAAAGAATTCACAAATAATAAAATTGCTTTTTCAAAAAAGGCAAACTCATTCTTCCCTTTAATAAACCAATATTTAAATCAAATTTAATTAGACAGTAGTTATATCTAAAACTCGTTGAAAATTATCTCAAGAATCCAGGTCGCATTATCCCAAAGTACCCGGATAAATTTCAGCATATACACCCTCGCGCAAGCTAGCGATGTAATTGCGCCGATATTCCTTGAGACAAAGTACGTCTAATCTTTCCACAGGCTCCACTTTAAAAGAAGCCTCTGTGCTCTTTTCTTGCTTTCTCCGTCGCTCGCTTGCCACCACTCGTAGACCGAATAGAGTCCTAATAAGTAGTAAGCAATAACAGTTTAACGCATAAGCTTGAATGAAACCTAGAGAAAGAGAGAGAGAGAGAGAAGAGAGAGAGAGAGAGAGAGAGAGAGAGAGAGAGTAGAAATAGCAGCGACGGCAGCGGAGTTTTAGCATTTACGGAATACGTCTACTCTAACGCTGACTCGCGCTACTTGCCCCGAGTAGTAAAAGTCTGTCTCGGTTCAGCCGGTTAGATTGTCCCATTTTCTTTCATTTCCAACGATGGAATTTGCACGTTGTCTGCATTCGCTTTATTTTATTTTTCATCTTATATGACTCAAGCGGCGAATGTGGAAGCTTAGACGTTTTCTTATTTCAAGCACGAGGGAAACAAAATAGCGGCCATCTTAACTTAACAACATCGATATTTTACGGTTAATTGAGCGGAAACGTAACGGCCAGTATTTTTCCTATTTTTAAACCGAGCGAGTTATTTTTCAACGGGTTTATTCGTTACATTGTACACAGGAAGGGAATTCCGGAGTTCGACGCGAAACGAATGGCGATGCATTTGTTGCGCCCGAGTCGCTTCAAGTGCTCCGCCAATTTAACGTTGCACTCCCGGCCATTTAAAACTTGCTCCTTCCCACACACACACCTAACGCCTCCCTTTCATCTCGAATGGACTTCTTTTATCAAAATTCCATTTCAGTCGCAACTCTTGTACTCTAAGTGACTGCCTAAGTGCACGCGAAGAAGAGAGAGAGAGAGAGAAATAGGAAATAATATTTTGATCCCCATTACTCTTTCCGCTTTGGTTATTCGGTTAAATTAACAATTCGTTACTTTTCCATTTTCTGGATTGATATATTGTTATTATTATAACGGCGAGATGATTTTAAAATTTTAGCTTTAAAATGCAATTAATTCAACTCGCACTTATCTATTTTTCACAACTTCATAAAATTAAAGGAGATATTTTCAGTTAAAGGAATATCAAATAAAGAATACCACGATTTAAACTTTTATAATCTTAATTCATATATTTCGTTGATAATCTACAATTAAATTTTTAGTAACGAAAATAAATAGTAAAAGCGTCATTAAAAAAGTTTTAATTTACAATTAGTGCAGTTATTGCATTTTTAATATTACATCATTGAATTATTATTCTTTAAAGATACAAGTATATCGAGTTTAGTAACCGCCGACAAAACGCAATAAATCCAAATCAACGTCGGAGAAAAATATTTCGTTGGTTATATCCCACACGCATACACACACACACACACTCGTATATACACCCAATTTCCTCTGGTCATATTTGCAGTAGGTAACAGTAGACAGACGAGCTTGAGCGAAACATAGGGCGACTGAGAGCGAGTGAGCCGTTACGTTCGTCAAATAGTTCGCGTTACGCGATAAAGGTGAGTGGGGATAAAGCGTTAAGTGTTTATCCGTACGTTCGTATACGGAGAAATCAAGGACTATGTACGCACGCGTACACTCGCATATGCATAAGGAAATTCCTGAAACCGGACGTTTGCTATCCAGTCGCCAAAGCTTCTCTCGCTTTCGCGTTTTTCGTTGAGGATTTTCTTACCGTAGATTATGGGTGATATTTTGCGGTAGGTAAGCATGTGGTGTGTCTCGCGGGTAATTGAGGTGTTTTTCTTTTCAGGTGTACAAGAACAAATAATAGGGCTGTTGCAGAATGGCTAAGGGGATATACGCGAGATTATAATCGCTTCGTAAAAAGTGCCGTGATTATAGTTGGTGGCAAGAAGTGAGCGCTTGCTAAAGAGATGGATGGTAAAAAAATGCTATATTAGGACTGTATGAAATTACATTTTCATGAGTGAGCTATTATTAAGAAGCTCGGTTTTTAGTGTAATGTAATTTGAAAAATATGGTTTGTTTCGAGAATATAAAGTTATCTTTTGTAAAGTAAATTTGAAGTTTTCGATATTCACTTTTGATAATTATAAGAAGTAAACGTCGAGTTTGAAATAACTAACTATTATTTTAACGTTTTTATGCAATTTTGATATATGTATATATGTATATGTATATATATAGTGGAAACTTTAAATATCATCTTCTAAAGGTAATTATAACTTTATAATTAATCAAATTTTGCATACACTAATATTTTTCATTTAAAAAGATACACCAAGTCATTCAATTTTGAACGTTAAACAATCTCGAAAGTGTCGATCTCGAAAAGTACGAAGGCACCGAGAGAAACCCATTTGCGTACGTTTGAAAGCGTTTGTCGCCTCGACTCGCATAAATAACTAAAGAAGCGTGAGAGAACGAGGAACACAGAGAGAAGTCAAACGATCAAGGCTACGTATATAAGGGGAGAGAGAGAGAGAGAGAGAGAGAGAGAGAGAGAGAGAGAGAGAGAGAGAAAGTACACACGCAGGTGTACAGAGAGAAAGAGAGGGAAGGCAAAGCTCGCGATGCATAGAAATCGTCGCTCGCTCGCGCACAAACAGTCAGTCAATTTTCGGTGGATCAGCCCCGGTTCACTCTCTGGACTTTGATCGAACGATAAACGGGCTTGCGGTTTGTGAGAATAGCTGCGGGACGTCCCGTGCATATACGTACGTTCCTACATCTCCTTGTATAGAGATATATATATATATAGAGAGAGAGAGAGAGAAACATTGGTCACGCAAGCGAGAGAGAGAGGGAGAGAGAGAGAGACTGGTGCAACTCGCCAATTAAAGTCCTTAATCTTGTTGTTTAGATCGATTACGCGACGTAAAGGGAAAGAGAAGAGGCGAAAACCTCGAGAGCAAGGGAAGGAATTGGATCGAGGAAATGGATAGCGATGTGTCGCGCGGGAAGTTTCATACCGTGGGCCCGCGTTGTATAAACCCGGTGATTTATACCCGGGGTAAGCGCACCAATTACTGTCGGACTTCCAAGTACTGGCGTTTTGTTTCATTTTGTTTGGCTTTGCTTTGGCATGACTATACGACCTGCCGGAAATAAACTTTGAGAAGTAGGACGCGTAGGAACTTGTTAGACTTAGAGGCTGAAATAGTAGTGGATTAATTTTTTAGATTTGTTGAATGGACTTCGATGAATTTTTTCGCAATTTTTTTTTTTAGAAAATGGAAGGAGTTTCGGTCGAAAGTTCGGTCGAAAGACGACGTTCATTTTTTACTCTTTCTTTTAGTACACCTGGATATTAGTGAAAAGTTTAATGTTGATTTCGTAAAATTGGTTTTCTGCAGTTTATAAAACTTTATTACTTCTGTCAGATCATATTTAACACATAATATTTATTTTATTTGTTTTTTATTAATTATTACTTGAAAAAAAAAAAAAAATTATCGAGATTAAAATTCTCTAAAAATACGGCATAAAATAAATATCAAATATTTTTTTTGAAGTACATATGCAAAATTGAACATACAGATGGGTACGAAAATGGGTCGAAACTAAGTCAAACAAACTAAATATGTAGTTTTAATAATACTTATTTGACTCGAGTAACTGAGAATGAATTCCTGTCACCCAAAATTTGAAAGTAAATTTCAACAATAATAAAACACGTAAGATTAATTTTTTTCCCTAGTAAACTTACGCGTCGCTAATAATACAGATTACAAATAATATTACAGTCAACTTTAGCTGCGTTATTAGGTGGCGAAGAGATCGAATTTAGTTAAGGACTGGAGAGTTAAGGATGACGCGCGGACTTAGAACCACGTGCGGCGCGCTGATAAACTCGATCAGAGTCCAAGCGCAAATACAAGATCCTGAAGGCTCCTCACCGGACTATATGCCCACTGACCTGGGACATGGTAAGCCGGCGTCCTGATAATGGATTCCTTGTGATTGTCAGCGGTTTCTGCTCATCGCCGTGAGGGATGGGATCGAAACGAGCGCTTGTAATTGGAATTAATGTATCCTGATGTGAGCTTGGAGTCAACGCGATGGAGGAGCTCAAGTATTCGACTGGATTGATGTCGTCTTGAATCGCTTACAGGCAGCGCTTTCGTCTAGTTATCTGCTCTTTGTGCACCGGCTGATCGATTATCGATGTTTTAGGTCTTTTGTCTCAAAAGTGTGTTAAAGTGAAAGGAGACTTTACTTTTGGGTTTTTAATGGAATTAAAAGATCTTTGTTCAATACGCTTTGCATGAGTAATTAATCGAGTGATTTTGATATTATTATTGATTCAGAAGCAATAGTTACTATTAATTTGAAAAATGAATTAATCAGAAATAAACATTTTCTATATTATTATCTTTATCTTTTGAATTTAGAAAGTTTTCCTTCTTGCGAAAAAAAAACTAACCGAATCAAATTTTCTTCATAAATAATAAATACATTGAATTTGCATACATCAAATTATAGATTCAAAAATATATGAAATTTTCCCTTGCAAAATTTATCCACTCAATCGGAAACGCTATATTGTCCACCCACGACTTTTCTTCGATTTTATTCACCATGTTATCGTACGCAATACAACCGTTCTTTCTCTCTCTCTCTCTCTCTCTCTCTCTTTTCTTTTTACGATACTCGCTTCTTTTCCTTTATTTCCCTGTACAATCGACTTCGTTCCTTCGCTTGGTTTCTCTTCCTCACCCTCTCATACCACGACGTGGCTGAATCTACCTCGACGTGGTATTACCGGCGACTATTGCAGCCCGACTTCTACGGAAACGCGCGTGTCTTCGCATTGTTCGCCGAATGCAATGGCTGGAATCTCACAAAGAAATATCGTTTCTCTCCGCCCTCTCGCCTCGCCGCAAAATTTCGTGTTTACTCTCGTGCAAAGATCTCAAGGAGGTGGATAGACTTGAAGAAGAATATATTTTTTTTTCGTCTGGAATTTTGACTTGAAAATTTTTGTACGTAAAACCATTGTCATATTAAAAATAGAGGATGTTTTATTTTATTGTTTGACAAATTCTTAGTAAAAAATATACCTTTTAAATCTTTATTAAAAAAATTAATTATATTTTGACTGATTTTATTCTATAATTATCTATTTATTAAAACTTCTTGTTAAACATTTATAAAGTTTATGTGGAATTTTCATAACGCAATATTTAGCAATGAATACACTATGTAGTTATTAAAAATAAAGGAAGTAAAGTATTCAGAACATAAGCTCTTGGGAAGTTTAATATTGCATTTATAAATCCTTCTATCAATTTTTAAAATCAAACTTCGCAACTTTAAGTTAACAACGGAGTTCTGATATTCTGAAATTTGAAATTCAAGGAAAACATTACGCGACATACGAACTCAGCGGGGATCAAAGAGAAGAAGACAAAATTTCAAGGAAATTCTAAGAAAATTCGCGTCGACTCTCGGTAACACGGCAGAAGTTTAAAAAAAATCTTTGTTCAGCGTCACCGAGTAACTCGAGAAATGAAAAAAAAAGCAAAAGAAGAAGGCGTTCTTCAGAAACGAAGTTAATCGCGGGTCGAGCAGTAAATTCGATTCTCTCCAACTCTCGAGCTACGATGCCCTTCGGAACCTCCGACATTCGTCCTGTAAATTTCTTTTTCTTCTTTGACTTTTCTTCTTTCGTCTTTCCACGACCGCTTATTGATGTAAGTCGTTTTGATTTTATTTTACTTTTTGCCAATCCTCGGGGACTGTACGCTTTCTCGAGTCTCGTTAAAGCTCGTACCGATGAATTCATTAGGTTTAAAATGACCCTGGAAATTCTCTTGAAATTCTATACATTACGATAATGAATTTTTTATATTTTTTAGAATTAGAAAGATAGTGAATGCATACTTGATAGTTCTTTTTAATACTTATCACAAGTTATTATAATTTTTTGGATTAACCGCACTTTATAAATTCTTATATCTGTAATATGTTACTCAAACAGTATTCATTAAAATATCATCATTTGAATCTCTTAAAAAAAAAAAAAAAATTCACTATATTTCCTTATATATGAAATTCCAATAAAATGAATGCATAAAAAATTGCTTTCAATCGTCCTTTGATCATCAAAACAAAAAAGACGACTTTATAGAGACTATACTTAATAACTATTTCGAGAAAAAGAAAATAAGGAATTCACTCGATTCATCAAACTTTTTAACTTCAGCAAGTAAAAAGGAAGAAATCGATTCATTTTCTGCACGACGATAGGATTACCTCATGTAATCTTCAAAAGGTTTTTGTGATAAAGACGACTGACAGGCGAAGTTTTCAACTTCAGAGAATACGAAGAAGTAAATCGTAATTATGATACCATATATATTTTGATATAAAGTTATAATTATTTTTTCCGATCATTTTAAATCATCTCTATCGATTTTATTACATTCAAAATGCAAACGTCTGACTTGAAGTAATTAAGATCCTTTGAAGCTATAAACGATTTATGATGGTAAATATCCTAGGTGTAAATGAAATTATCAAAAAAATTAAAGTTAATGTAATAAAAATATTTACAAAATTTCCATTATTCAATATCACAAATGGTACTGCTTAGGCAGTTCGACGATTATAATTATAGCTTTGGCATCCGATCTCCTCGGACGTCGATCAAATATCCCAACAAGCTCGGCTTATCCGAGGAAATTGGTCTTGGAAACTAATACAGATTTTGCTAATTACCAGATTGTGTAGTCTTGCCAGATTGACGCTTCGACTTTTTTTGGTGTAAATTTCCATGAAGCTTTTGTTTTTGAATTTTGTAAATTAAAAAGGTAATTACAACAAATAAATATAAAAAACATTATATTTGTTTTAAAGCAAACTTTCTATTTCATTTTATATATGTACACGAATGTACTGACAATTAAATGGTACGACATATAAAAGGAGCAAAAGTAAAAGAAAAGTCGAGTTCTAAAAGGCAGGTAAAAGCGGAATGTACAAGCAGAGTATACCAAAATCCTGGCTCTACAGAAGAAATAAAAACGACCCGAATTGGTATGATTCGGTGGCAATGCAGTGGTCGGAAGAGCGTTTTTAGCAAGAGTTTCGTTACACAACGAGCTCCGTGATCGAAATCCCCGAGGAGTAACGTCGAACCTTACCTCTACACATCTTTAGATTTCCAAGAAGGAATTGCGGAGCTTGACAATTTCTACTTGCTCGTCCCTCTCTCTAATCCTGGGGGTTCATGTACACGAGCCGGACAGACTATTTCGCTTTAAGATGAACGAAGGTGAAAGAAAAACAAGGAAGAAAAAACGTGGATTATGTGTCGTGTGAGGTGCGTTGGCTGGAAATCGAGACAAAAGGTTATGTGAAAGAGAATGGGTCAATGATTTAGGAAAATATTTAGGTATCGGTGTTCAGAATTGGAAATAAATGAACTTTAGGTAAAGGATGTTGTTTAATAATAATTGAATTAATTATTTTATTTTATTTAAAAAAGTTACAACCACATATTTTACGATATAAAATGATTATACTCTTTACTTAAATCACGTTTAAGAGAAAATTCTCTTGTTTTTAAATAGTAAAAATTTTCTCAAAAAATTAAGCAAGAAAACAGCGCACTTTGCCGGCACATACAAAATAAAATTATAAAGACGAGAAACAGAAAAAAAAATAAGGATAAAAAATGAGAAGAAAATAGTAAGCACAGTTAAATCGTACCTAAGAGAGAAGCACCGAAAAAATCTAGTAAACATCTCGTCTGAGAAAACGAGCGCGTAACGGGCTCGTAAACGCGTTTAAAAACGACAGCTAGAGAAAAAGAAAACGACGGATTCGAAAGCGTTGTTTCGTGTGAGACGCTAGGCCACACGACAAAAAGGAGGGAGAGAGCGACGCGACCCTCGAGTGCGACGCTCGACGCTTTGAAGGCGCTTTAACAAAGCGCACAAAAGGGCCTCTAAGCTACGCGCCCAGAGAAGAATCGGTTTAAAAGAGAGAAAAAGAAAAAGGGAGAGGAGGAAGGCAAGGAGTGTGGGAAAGAGGAAGAGGCGCTCTTAAAAGGATTGTTACATCGCGACGCCGGAGCCTCCGGTAAGGTAGTCAGGGGATTTAATTTAAAGTTCGAGAATATATAAGAGAGACTGAGAGAGAGAGAGAGAGAGAATAAAGGTAAAAAAGAAAAAAAGGAAACGTACTCGATGAAGCAGGATGGATTGACCGAAAATATTGACTCTTTCTTTTTAAGTTGAGACATAATGATTGAAAAATGCATGTCATTGGTTACGAATATAACCAAAAACGTTTGCAAATAAAATTAATAATCTTTTTAATAAAAAACCGTT
>OX465098.1:15427481-15572481 GCA_949987625.1 Chalcis sispes | reverse complement strand
ATTCTCTGGCGAAGATGACAGACAATGGCGAGACAATGCCAAGTGGATAAAACGCAGCTTTTTGCGTTCACCGCTTAATTTTTCGTTTCAGGTCTGGAACTGAATAATTTTACGGTTAACTTGAGTTAAAATTTGTAAGGCAATGAAAAGTGGTGAAGTGTAATTTAAATTTTTTTTCTTCTTGCACGTTACCATAACTTTACCAAATAATGAACAGAATTTATAATTTACAGTACGAATTTAAAGTGCACCAATTTAACGAGCGTACAGTTATATTTCACTTGGTTCTGGGTATAAAAAGCACAATATGCATTAAACAGGGTATGAGATTTCAGGAAAAAAAAAAAAAAAAAAAAAAAGAAAAAGGAATCAGCACTTTCTTTGTCGACGATAAATTATTCTTAAGTGTGCGCACTTGGCAAACTTTTTTAATTAAAAAGCCATGCGATCTTAAGCAAAATCCTTGTACTCTCGTTATTAAAAAGGCACAAACGAGCATATCTGGAACGTGCGAAACACCGCTTGAATTAGCATAATTAAAGAATCCAAATATGCAAGCTCGCGTCTGCCGCTGCATGACACTGTTGCTGGGTTGTGCCAGTACGGTTTTCATAACTCGATATTCTATTGAATACGTAGTCACTTTAAGACATTACCATCTTTCTTTTATTTTTAAATTTGTCATTCTATTTTCGAAGTAAGGTTTTAGATTTATTTATTTAAGTCGTAATTAATACTATTTTTGATATAAAAATTTAATATCGTATTTTTATCTTTTTTGAAAAAATTATTGAAAAATAAAAAAAAATTTTTAATCTCATAAAGTTTTATTGGTTTTTTTATAAGACATTGAGAGTATATAAATTTTATTAATTCTTTCGGCATAAAATTAAAATAATGAGTTGACTTAAAGAAACATTTTTTAGATTAAAATAATCACTTTTACATAATAATATCCATTTTATCAATTTCTCAAATTAATTTAACATCGATGCATCATAATTTTAGTTTCCTCAACTTACGTCTGAATGAAATAACTTCACCGTTGATCATCTACGAATATATATTCTAAAAGTTCAAGACCATCAATCTTAAATTCGCATATTTCTTAATTTACTAAACACGTCTTCTTCAACGCCAAGAAATCCTTCATTCTTCGTCATCCCAACGTTAATAGAAGACGCAGAGAAGGTAGAGGAAAAGGCAGACAGGCTGTGCCATGAAAGTATAAGCTCTCGCTTACTCGCTCTATCTCATGAAGAAGCTGCGCTCACCAACATACAACACACAGTCTATTTGCTATGCAGAGTGGATGGTGCGACGAGAGATGGATATTCTCCGCGGACCGAACTCGCAGCTCGCGCGCGCTATCATAAGTGGATTCGTTAAGGGTTGTTACCTTATCTCCCGTTTCACCCCTCGCTGAAGCCACGGTGAAACTTGTACGCGCGAGCCTCCTCTTCTGCAGGCGTGAGCGCTGTACGGGATTATCCGTGGGATGTCTGGCATAGGTTCGCCCAACTTTACTCCCTCGCTTTTACTCTGTCGTACCTATGTGTGTGTATATTTACACGTGGGTACACGCATGTAAGAATATACGGTTAGTCGCGTTCCATTTCGTCTCTTTCGCGCTTCTCGCGCGTTTCTTTGCCGTCTCAATAGCTGCTATACGATTGATGTAGTTTCGGAAAGCTTCCGGGAATTGTATGCTGTTAAGATTTTGATGCAGTCAAATGGAAAAATCGATTGGTTAATTTTTTATGAAGAGACGAGAATAGCAAAAAGAACTTCTTTGAGGTCGGTTATAAAATCACTAGAATGAAAGTATAGAATTTTATAAATAAATAAGAAAAAAATAAATAAATTAATAAAATATAGAGAGTATTTTTTAAGTTTTTGATATTTTCATAAAAAATAACAATTATTTGACAAGTTATGACTCGTGACATAAACAACGGGACATGTAAAATTAAAACCTTTGCATCGATGTATATTCAAAAGTTTCTACTCACGACGAACTAATACTGACAAAAAAAATTTAGATGACATATGAAAAAAAAGAAACTGACATTATAGTAGATAGACGAGTTGTCAGTTGCAGGAAGTACATTTTATAAACCAACTGACAAATCGATATACTAGTAAGTAGAAGTTACAATGACTTCGAAATACAATCAGTAATTTTATAAAAATTTTTAAGTGACTTTTTTCATATATTATGACGCGGTTAATTTTGTAAAAAAAAAAGAAAAAAGAAAAAAAAAGAAAAATTAAATGAAAACATGAATGATGCACTAAAAAATTAGCTAAAGTTTCTTGCAATTTTTAAAGTACATTCTCTCGTATTTCCCTTTAAATATTTACATATTTAATTGAGTTACTCTAATGTTTCTCTGGTGCATACAAACGATGTCTATTGTCTAAAATATGCACAACTCCGATAACAAAAGGTAATCAAAATTTTAATCTCCTAAAATTATTCATATGTTTGATAAACTGATAAAAATATTTAACTTTAATATCTATCAAATTATATACAAAAGTTAATCAAAAACTTTTTAAACTTCAATTCGTAAAAATCAAATCTCTTCAAATCTACAAAATCCTCAATCCTTTCTATTTCACTTATTCATCAGTCGACGTCAGGTGTTTCCTTTACTTCCGATATTTTAATATTCCCGTCAACGGAAGCATCAGCAGCGGCAACGTTAGCAGCGTCAATAATAGTACAGCGTAGCTGTAGAAAAAAAACGAGAAGAAGGAGAAGGAAGAGAAATGGAGAAGAAAGAAAAAGCTTCGTACTCTTCTTTTCTTGCGCGCGAAACCCGTTAAACCCGGTGAAATATTCATGACTGTCGTCTACCTACCGAAAGGGGGGCAAGAAAAAAAGAAAACACGAGAAAGCGAAAGAGAAAGAAGAAGAGAGAAAGTGTGTGTGTGTGTGTGTGTAAACGATGAAACGAGCTCGCCCTACGGATGCACTTGGGGAAGAAAGAGAGAGAGCTCGGCGCCTTGTTAACGACCGAATTTACACCTTTTACCAACGAAAATTGCGACGACCAGCAACGCGACACCTTTCGCGGTTTATGCTTTTCTTCTTTTTACGTCTTTTTTTGCATTTAAATATTTTAAAGTTAGTCTGCGTGATCCATGGGATGAAAATGTAAAATTTTTTGCGCGCGGATATCGAAAACGTATAAAAGACTTTAATTTTGTTTTTGGAATTATTCTCGATAATGATTTTATTGTTCATTTTATTATGCGCTTCAAATTACATCGGTTTCGTATAAATTGGGTAGCTTGTTTAAAAATGTGGGTAAACAAAAATTCACGCAATGTATAAAAAATAACATTTTTTAAAAAAACGAACTGCCATTTCAAATGCATTTAATATTTGTAAGATAAAAACAAATTTATTAATTAAAAATTTAAAAAAAAATGTAAAAATGTACTAAAAACTATTTACTAAGAGTTTTCTTGACAGCAAATAACTTACAAAAAATAAAAGATAAATATTGTTTTAATACACGTTTCAAGTTATTTTTCAACTTGTGTCAACTTTGCATCGATATATATTTTGCGTAAACCAGGTAAAGAATCACAACGAAAACGGACACTTTTGTGTCATGTTTGAGAAAATAAAATCCGTACGAAATCCAAGCTCGCTTCTTAACGCTTCTTTGGGCGCGCACATACATGTGCCACCTGCGAAATCATGTCACAAATATTTGATCGCTGGCTCCGAACCGTCCTTTCTCTCTCTTATACTCTCTCCTATATTTGCTCGCTCTCTTATTCAAACAGGATTTCGGACGTCTCTCACGCCTGGGAAGATTGTCAAGACGGTAGAAAATTAAATTGATCGATTTAACTACCATTGACAACTTCATCCCTAAATTTTGCCTTCATTTCATTTAATTCATGTCTCATCGTGTAAGTTTGTAAAGTTTGCGTTCATATTCATGATTGCGAATCGTCAAAAAAACTAAAAGGATTTGGAGGATAACTTTTCTTATTATATATCAAGTTTTGATTTATTAAATTAATTATTGAAGTACAAATGCTTCAAATTATTTTGATTATGTAGTATAAACTTCGCAAGTTTGTTAAGCTATACAAATTTACAAAACTACTTTCTGAAAGAATATCCTTAAAGTTTCAGTCAAGATGCATCAAATAATTCGTCAATTTTTTATATTTCTAAAAAATGTAAAGTTTTTAATTTAGTAAATATTAACTAACATCGAACTTTATGCTGATATTATGATAAATATAAATCTTCGTTTCAAAAACTATCGAAAAGAAGACCGTACAAAATAAAAAAACAAAAATAAATAAACAAATAAATAAAAAAAAAATAAATAAAAAAAAAAGAAAAAAAGCAGACGATCTTAGTTTTTTATTCAAAATGAATATCAAAAGTGTTTTTATTATTGTCTTCTATTTTCCATCGTTCCATTATTTGTCAAAACTATTTTTTTTTTTTTCGCGAAACTGAGAAAAAAAACAGCAAACAACAAAAACACGACGAATTTGTGAATAAATAGACGGATACAAAACCTTTGCAGACGGAGGTTAGAAAACACGCCCGGCGGAACTAACGGAAAAAAACCGCAACGTGAAAAAAGCGCCGAACTCACATACATCGACGGCAGGAATTATCGTGGAAGAGGGAATAGAAAAAAAAAAAAAAAAAAAAAAAAAAAAAAAAAAAAAAAAAAAAAAAAAAAAAAAAAAAAAAAAAAAAAAAACGAAGAATTCCTTACAGGTAGGATTTTGTACATACAGGGAATATATCGCGCACAAAGAGGCGTGTATCAAAAAATAAAACTACGCGATTTCACTCATTTTCCATTCAGTCTTTTCACCAATGACTGATTCTTCTTTCATTCACGAATTTTAGATCTCGAACGCGGATGAAAAAAAGACGAAGAAAAATTATCAATGATTGCTCCTCGATTTCTCGATTTCAAAATTTTTCGGCTTTTTTAGTCTTGCGGACTGGTATAGAATTTTTTTTTTTTATAATAATAAAATCAAAACTGAACGATATGCAGGCATACGGATCGTTATAAAATACACCAGTAGATTTATTTTACTCTTGTTTATTCAAAATTTTTACTCAATTGATGCGTAAAATGAGATGCTTTAATTTTGGTTAAAATAAAAACAAATGAAAAGTTAATTAAACCATAAACAAATTCATTAATAAAAAAAAATTTATCCTTTCGCTTATACTTTAATTTTAAAACGACAAGTAATTCGACATTTTAGTGGTTTAAAACGTAAGTTTAAATTGCGTAGTCTTAGATATTTCATTATTGGTCGGAAATAGCAAAGTTTGTTATCCAACCAGTGCCAAACTGTTGGTTCTAACTTCAAAATTATCTTTAACTAAGTAAAATCGCACTTGATGCTTTCCTATTCGTTTAACTTTCCTGTAATTAATAGTAATACTTTATAAGTTTAAAAATAACGTATAATATCTGTGACATTTTTTTATCTCTTAAGTTCAGAATTTTAAATGCGTATTTTAAAATCTTTTACAGTTGATTGGAATCGTTTACTTTTGAAAGTTATTAACTATTCAACATAAATTTTAACGAAAATTCATTACTAATTCATAATAATAATGTAGTTTTCTTACCAAAATAGGTTTATTATTAAATTCTACGAATTATGTTAATTTCAAATTTAATTTTTTTACTAAAAATATTAAAAAATCAAAATTCATTTAATTTTAATCAATTTTCGGTAACGAGTCATTTGTAAAAATTAAAATAAAATTATTCTGACAACCGTTACATAAATTTCTATCCATCTGCAAAAAAAAACTATCGCGACGTAATCTAAAAGCTTTAAAAAAATGTTTCCATACAGAATTCAGCAACAGCACTATTTCCATTCTCATATAGACATATGATGTCAAAATAACGTGTTTTTTCTCCTTTTCTCTTTCCATTTGTTCAAATCTCTTTCAATCATTTGGGCAGAATCACGCGCTCTCTTAACAACAAATGCAAAAAAATCAAGGGAGAGAGAAAAAGAGAGAGCACAGAGCAACTTAAATAACCGGTCCTATCCGAGCTTTTAATATTCCTCACCGGAATAATAATTCGACGTTCGATATTCCAAAGATATCGTTCGATGGATGGGCAACGCAGACCTTAAATTACACCGTTGTGGGGTGGTAAAGTGGATTACGGCGGTGGCTGGCACATCGAGCCCACTCTTCCGCAGATTAATAAACTCTCGCGGATTCTTTCGCTCTGGGGTGGGGTAAGGGGGGGGGTCTTGGCCGCGTTTCATCTAAATTCAAATGAGCCACGACGATCCGTTCAACCATCGCGAAACTAATTAATTCAGGTATTGTCACTGGCTGATCGAGCGGATCGAAGATTTGATGGCCTTTTTTTTGTCAGTCGAAGATTTACTCTATCTCTGAGATGGAAGATTTTTGAGGAAAACTTTGTTTCACGAGTAAAGATTCATTTAAATTGTCTAAACAAAAATTATAGTATATAGAGATTTTATTTCGTAATATTTGATGACGAAAAATTCAACAAAGTTTAGAAAGTTTATCTTGACAAATTTATCGAAATAACATAGACTATAAATATATTGATTATTATATGATTAAAATAACTATATTAACCGAAAAACAATATTAATTTATGATAAAATTTAAAGAGAATTTGAATAATTAGATAACATTTAAAAATATTCAAAATTAACAAATAATATGCCGTGCAATTATTATCGCGCCTATGTAAATGCCGTTTTGATTATTATATATATTTACGAAATAAACAATGAATTTTCATGATGCAGATTATTCATTAACATAAGATTATTTATTAAAAGCTATATAATTATACCCTCATATAATTTGTAAAGTAATATCTTAAATTTAAATATTTTATATTACAAATAACCGGAACATATTCTCATTGCATTAATTATAAAATCAATATCTACTTTTAATTATATCAATTCACACAAACATTACGTGATTTTCTTAATGCACATAATAAATGGTATTATGGTTTTTTTCTCGCTATTATTATTCACATTTCAATATTACTTTATATTTTTAAAGAGAATTTCGATGAAAAGTGATAAAAAATTAATTGAACGTTGGAATCGAACCAATTTTTATTATTATTAGTTGAGCAATACATTTTTATCGATTCTAAATAAACAAACACATATCACGGGATACAATATGCGGAATAAAATTTTTTAAAAAACGGTTCAACATTTACGGCGCAAAGTAGAAAAACTTATTTCCTTGAGAGTCTCATCCTCTACATATAAGCCGCTGAAGTCGCACAACAACATAGCCAAGAAAATCCTTCACGTGCGGAAGATCATATCTCGCGAGACGTGCAAGAAAAAAGAAAAGCAAGAAATTTATGAAAGAGAGAAAGAGAGAGAGAGAGAGAGAGAGAGAGAGAGAGAGAAAATAAAAAAGATCGAAAGTGGCAACAGCTGTCTTTGTTGGCCATCGTCGACTTAACGGCGTCGTCGCGTGAGTAAAAAAAAAAAAAGAATTGGAAGAAAAACGCGAACGCGCAAAACGAAGAGTCAAGCAATTCTCAGCAGAGCCGTCCACGTAACTCATGTACACGTACTTGACGCATTCTCTATCTTTCTCTCTCTCTCTCTCTCTCTCTCTCTCTCTCTCTTTCTCTTACTCTCTTCCTTTCTCACGTATACGTCAACTCGTTGCATTATACAGGCCGGTCTTGTACACCTTCTCTCCCTCCCTACGCGAGAGGAGAAAGGGAAAAGTTCAACTGCCGCGAGAAAGACCACTTAGCTTGCCGTAATTTCAACTCCAGCACTCCTCTGTGACTTATCCTTTCTCCTCTTCTCCCTTTCTCTCTCTCTCTCTCTCTTTTTCTCTCACTCTCTCGTCTTTATTTCCCTTTCACTTATACGCTCGTCTTCTTTCCCTTATTTTTTTGCCCGCGACTCGAATTTCTTTTTCTTCTAGAGCAAGATTTTCTTCTTCCTCTTTTCCTTATTCCAACGTCTTTCTCTCCTGCGTCGGCTGGCCGTCGCTTATTTATCATCGAGTGTTCCCTATTCTTTCCTTCGCTTCCCTCTCCTCTCTCCTTTCCTCTCATCTTGTAATTTAGCCTTGGAAATGGCGGATTTAACGCCCGATGAAATTGCCTCTTGATAATGGCGCCGATGTACGCTCCTCTAACCTTCCACTACCAACACGCCGCGCGATTTTCCACGGCCCGATGCTGGAAATAACTGTTTTATCTTTTATGAACGTTGTTATTATCGCGATTGCCGAAGGGATTTCTTTTCTCTTCCTTTGTGTAAGAGCGTCGGGTAATTCGAAGAGGGTGGAGGACGGAGAGTGCGAGGGATAAAAGCTTTAAGGTTTAAGGAAAATGAAAATTGCATTTAATACGCGTGCCATCGACGATAGAAAGCTCATTTTTTATGAGTTAATTTTAAAGCGTTCGACGTTGTGTGTGTGTATACCGATGGGTTTCAAAAGAAATTTTAAGTCGCCTTTTCTTTTTTTCTTTTTATGGAAAATGAAGACGATTCGATTCCAATGCTGTCGTTACCTTAAGATTTTTTTCCATGAATTTTTTGAATTATCAGATGATAATAAAATGCCGAGAGTGAAAATAAAACTCGACGATTCAGTGCTCATCTAGAAGACAGATGCAGAGAAATATCAGTAATTATAATATTAATTTTGTACTCGTTAATTACAACAACTTCACGAGCACTTGTTTAGATTTCATAGATCGCCTTAAATAATGAAAATATTAGTTATTATTTGCTATCTAAGTACGCTATTAATTTCTTAATAAAAATATTCTAACATATTCTTAATTAAATTGTAATTAAATTGTGAATTTTTTATAAAGAATAGTTTCAATTAACGAAAATCCTTTTATTATTTTTTTATTTCATCAAACGGAATTTTCGATTAGTTTCCTTTTTTTTCTTTTGTACATTTATAAAAAGAACAAAAAAAGAAATATATATATATATTATAAAATGATATAAGGCCAGAAAGCCGGAGATAGCCAAAAGGGTTTAAGGCGAGACGTCACTTCAAATAAAGGAACTATTTCCTCGGAACGAAAAAGTGAAATAGGAAAGAGTGGAGGACAAATAGACGTCAAAAGAAGAAGAACACACGCGGCGAACAATTTTACGCCTGAACGGTATATCTTTCTTTTTTTTTGTGTTTTTCGTGCGACTCTTTTGTGTCCGTTTTCACACGTGTAATTATATAATAATTGTATAGTTACGCAACGCGTGTTTTAATATTGAAAGCTATATCTCATTAGAAGAATTTAGTCAGTACAAGTATAATGTTTACATCGATTGAGTATGACGTTCCGGATTTACATTGAATGTCCAGTTTGTCGCTTTTACATAATAGGTCAAATAGAAAGGCTCAAAATTATCTTCTCGATTTCTTCATGTGTATGTAAATAATTAGTTGAACAAATTTTTATCGATCGTCAATTTGTGGAATGATTAACGTTAAATTTTTAAAATGAAATTCTCCATTGACGAGCATTTAATTGCGCTTTTTGATATATTAAAATAATTAATTAGGATGATTTTTAGCTTGAAATTTTTAACATTAACGAATTCTGTTGCATGAAATAAACATGTTTTAAACTTTAGATTACTTTTTTTTAAAAAAGTGCATTAAATCGCTTACGATTTTTTTAAAATATAAAAAAAAATATTCTGTCAAACATAACCTAGAAACCAAATGACTGTATTCCGTTGAAATGAAAAAAGGAAAAACATTCCACATAACCAGCATTCCGAATTATTTAACAAAGCGTCATACAAAAATTCCAGCTCGAGCAAAGCCAACCGAATAAACAGACGAGGGGTAGATTTGAATATCGTACAATTCCATTCGCTCGTTCGCGCGATCAAAAGCCAGAAACTTGTCTTTGTAAACATCAAGAACACGTGAAACATTCTCTCTCTCTCTTTCTCTCTCTCTCTCTCTCTCTCTCTCTCTCTCTTTCTCTCTCTCTTTGCTTCTCCAGTAGTGAATACCCACACCACTGGATCTTTGACGCGCTTGTGCACGCTGTTAAATGTGTATATTTTTCACGTTCGGAAAAATGCGAGAGAAGAAAAAATGTAAAAGAGAGAGGGGAGAGAGATAGAGAGAGAGAAGGTTACCTTACACGTGTGCGCTAGTTGAATCGCTTGCTCTGGGAGAATGCGATGCAGGATGAGATAGAACGTCGAGAGGAGATGGATATGATGAAAAAGAAAAAAAAAGTCGCGCGACTGCGTTACAGTGAAAAGGGGTAGCAAAGGGTTGGTTAGAGGCAGAGAGAGAGAGAGAGAGAGAGAGACTGGAGTAGTGTAGGTGGAGGCTCATTAGCGACTTCAGCACTTTTTCATAATCAACTGCTTTCTCTCTCTATCTCTCTCTCTTTCTCCCCTCCCCTTAACTACTGTCTGTCTGTACGTGTTTCCATTCAACCTCTCTCTCTCTCTCTCTTTCTCTTTCACTTTCTCTTTATTTCGCGTGCATTCCCAAGTACATGGCTTCGTTAAAGCTGTATATACGTATACTACTTCTTTCTGTGCCGCTCTTCAAACTTTTCTGTCCCTGCCGACTTACTTTTTTTTTTGCTCGCCTCCAGTTGCTTTTGTTTTTTCTTTCCTCGACTTTTTTCCTCTCCCTCTCTCGCTCTGTTTTTTCTCGCTACATACAGGTAGTCGGTGCTTCGAACTACAGCGAGAGAACTTGGATAGAAGGAAAGCGTTCTTTCTTTCTTTCTTTCTTTCTTTAACTCCTGTTTTATTTTTTTTTTCTTGTTTTGTTTTTGAAGTGCGCATATACGAGTTTAAAGTTTTGGAGAAGGTTGAATGAAAGTCTGAGAGCCCAGCAGATTGCTGAATCTGGGCAACTATATTTAAAATTAGCTTTTTGGATAGTTTGCAACGACAAATTTTTAATAAAATTTTGGATACTTTAGATGGATGATTTAAAATTGTTAACGCTATTACAATTTACATTGATGTAAAAAAATTAAGAATCGCAAGTTGAAAAAGATTGAAAGTTTGTACGTTACCGATCAAATTACAGCCTGTAGATTGAAGATCGAATTCTTTACATACCTGCAACGCAATATATAATTCAAATCAATATTAAATTTAATCATAAAAAATTCAATTAGTTAAATAATTATATTTTATTTTATTAACGAATAAATTTTAACGTAAATCTGTTTAGATAATTACGAATTGTTTGTAATATTAAATATAATAAACAGTGGAAAATATCGTTTTACATTTTGTTTACGTACATTAATACTTAAACTGTAAACGTATTGTTAATTTAATAAGTTGATAATTATCCTATTGTACCATAATATCACTAATAATTAATTTAAGTGAAATTCATTTACACTATGACTTTTAGCCCCAAAATTAAATTTCATCATAAAAGCTTAAATAATGGAAGCTAATAATTTATCTTTTACATATATACTCTAAATTTGATCAAAATTAAACATTAAGTTTCATTCTGTAGATATCAATTAGAAGAAAATTATTCATCAGAAATTATAAATAAATAATTTCCTTTCGTTTTAAAGTTTGACTTTAACAATCGTTAATAATTTATCTTATCCAAAAAATGTATTTCATTAAATTATTATACTAAAAAAAAAAAAAAAAGCAAATAATTCGATTGTCCGACTCTGAAGCTTTAAAATGCATCCCCTCCCTTCGACTAAAAGTAGCCTGAAAGGAAAATTTAAAGCCACATCAAACTAGCGAATTAATAATCCAAAGCAGAAAAGAAGAAGGAGAGCTTCCTTATACTATATAGTATAAAATAAGCCCATAAAGAATACATGTAGGGATTTTAATCGTATTTTTCGCCGAAACTCATAATTAAACTACACTTGTCAAAGAAGGAAAGAGAGAGAGAGAGAGAGAGAGAGATATGTTAGCTCGCGTGTGTCTGTGAAGAATCAAATTAAACTTCACTTATCAAAGGGAGATTTATTACGGGGCTTCGTGAAAAATCAAATTAAATCTCAATGCCCGTAAGGCGAAAATACACCGATAAAGGCTTACTTTGTGCTTGTGTATGCTAATATTTGATGATTATATTAAAATTTCGAAGAGAGCGCCGAGGGATGAGGGAGGGGGAGAAGCAATTTTTCTTGAATCTCGTAGATTTGAAACGAAAAGTAAAAGCGATTCCGATACTGAAATCGACGAGACTTGTTTATTTTTGCGGAAGCATCATAATAACGTAAAAGTCGAAGATTAAATATCGATGACGTCGTTTCAGGGAACAAAAATGGAAGTAAAGCGGAGAAAACAAACAATCGAGATTGTAATTTCTCTCGTCCATTATATATTTATCGCGAGTGGTAAGCGTCGCTGGTTTCGAAATAAAATCTTTGAATGCGAAAATGTAATTCGTTAAATTAAAATGGCTGCGCTTGCGCACAATGTGTTGTTGAGTTATAATAATCTATTTATTATATATTACGTTATTATTACTTTACTTTTATCAGACGCATGTCTATCTCACTTTCTCTTTCTCTCTCTGTCACTCTGTCTCTGTCTCTGTCTCTGTCTGTCTGTCTCTCTCTCTTTCTCTCTCTCTCTCTCTCGCTCTCTCTCTCTGCGTATAATATGCGCTCAAATAAAATAATTCGCAGTTTTACATTTAATTAAACTTTATTAATGTTTGCTTCAATAATATACGGTACTGAACTGTTTATTATTATTATTATTATTATTATTATTATTTAATGTCTATGAAATTAACAATAGGTATATCCGAATAATTTATCTTACCAATTAGACGCGTTTATTTTATTTATCGCTCGATATTAAATTTTTGTTTATTTTATAACGGAAAACTTATATAATTTTCTATATTCGATTTTTTATTTTTACGTTAATTATAAATTTAAACTTTTATGAATAATTAATCAATCTATCAGTTCTATTGTCTCGATTGTCTAACGATCTAATTAATTAATCATAACTACTTGAAAATGAGTAAAAATAAAAATCTCAAATTAATTGCTCGAAAGTTTAAGAGGATGAAATTTTAAATATAACGAATAATAAAAAATTCAAGCGATTTAAAATTGCAAATACTTTATATATAAAAGTATAATACTTTGGCAACAAATCGCCGAGATAAAACACATCCACGCGCATAATTTAAACCATCTCCCAACCTATCCACAAATTCCATCACGAAGGCAAATCAACATCTCGACATCGTTTACCTCGATTCTCATAGCAAGCTTTGTCGCACCGACGACGGAAAGGTATGCAAAACACGAGTACTAAAAATCTAAATGTATCCCCCTCCCCCTTCTCCTTTGGCTATAAAACCCGGCAAACTTTCGGGCGATCTACCTTGTGTAAAAAAAAAAAAAAAGATACCCGCGTTTGCATTATTTATAATGGTAAAATTTTTCAGGAAAACAAAGGCGGCTTGAAATTTTCTTTGTTTCTGGTTTTTTTTTTTTTTTTTGTTTTCTTTGAAATGAAGAGAAAAAGAAAAATAAAAATCGTATATTTATTCCAGAAATATTTCGCGCTGTATATGCATATATAAATTTTTTTTTCTTTTTTTTTTTTTTTTTAAACGGAGAAAAAACTTTTCGTGGGCAGGTGCGCGCGGTTGGAAATAACGGCGTTGTAAAGTATCGCAAAAGCATCGTTGAAGAAGAAGAAAAAAAAAGACAGAGGTCGCATTTATATGTATGGAAATGAAACATTTTCATTTTTATTTTTTTGAAATTCAGAATGAATTGTGTGTACTATGTATTGACGATTGTATTAAAGGTACCGTTAAACAACTTGTGTAAGATTTGATACATCAAAAGAAAAAAAATTAAATTAAGAATGCAATTAGAATTCATTTTTTTTTTTTTTTAATTAAAGCTCGACGATTGATCGTTACGTTATAAGAATAAAATCGTAGGAAATATTTTTGTTATTGCACGATCGATGCGTTCGTTAAATTTGGCTACGTTGGCTACCTTTCGTTTTTAATTTTCTAGTTTTGCATAGAAAAACTATTCAGGGATTACAGTGAATAGAATATTGTCGGTCCGGAATGTTTTAGCAATACAATACACGCGCTGCAACACTTTTTTTTTTTCAAACCTCAAAGCATCGAATCGAAACTGACAATTATAGAATGTTCTAAAAAAAAAAAATAGGAAAAAGAAAAATTTTTGTTATTATTTAAATGCATCCATGACTTTTTGAAAAATTTAAATTATCTATGAAACCATAAATGCAATGTTGCAAAAAGTATATACCATAAAATTATCTTTATCGCGTGCGAAATACGATAAAGTTATATTTTTATAAAAAAAAAAAAATCATCAAAAAAATACAAATAAATTATTTTTATCAAAAAAAAAAAAAATTAAATAAATGCGCTATTATATAAAACGTGCGTCGCATGTAAGCGCAAAGCGATTGTTACCCGAGGCAAAGAGGAGGGGGAGAAGATATACGCATACGCACGCACAAAAGCGTTAAAAAAACCGTGACGTAGAAAAAAAAAAAAAAGAAAATAAAGGGAGTCGAGTGCGCGTCGCTAATAAAGGTTTGGCAAAGGGGCGTGAAAATCAATCGAATACGATGTGTTTTTCGAAGCTGCGTCGTCGTATCTCCGACATCCCTTTGACGCGTTTCGTTTGCTCGTGCCAAATGAAGATCTCGGTATTATCCCACAATTTTTCTCTCGATTTTTTTTTTTATTTTTTTTTATTTTTTTTTTATTTATTCATTTATTTTTTATTTTTTTTTTTGCTTTCACGTAGTACTACCTATCCCTCTCACCGTTTAACAAAGATAGCAAACGATGGAGCTCGGACGACGATGAACCTTTGTTTTGCGGAGTGGAACAAAGCAAAGGGGAAAACTTTGATGAAAGAGTTTACCTATGTAGAAATGAAAGAAAGTTTTAAGCGCAATACTGCGCGAGAGGATATGAATCGCTGAGAAAAGGGTATTTATTTTTATGCAGTTTTATTTTTATACTGCATTATTTTGGTATTGAAGTTTCTGTATAAAAATTTAGTTTACTAAATAAATATTTTAGGCCGATATGTATTTATTTCTATATTAAAATATTTAAATTATATGAAATAAAATAAATTAAATATCTTTTGTTTTATATATAATATTACACAATTTTTTACCAATTTGTCTTTAAATAATCTTACTTAATATTTCATTAACAGAAACAAAAATATAATGATAATTTATTTGTTTTAAAGATTTAAGATACATTTTTCATTTTATTGCAATAACCGTAATTTATTAATAATCAAAATAAACTATATAATAAAAATTAAATAATAATCATCATTAAAAGTTACATAAAAAGAAAAATAATTTTAAATTTTATAAAAATTACCTTAGCATCTGTGATGTATAAACACTAAACTCCTCACAGGATAACGCGTATTAAAAATACATGCACGATTTAACAAAAAAAAAGAAAAAAAGAAAAAAAGAAAAAAAGAAAAAAAAAAGGACATAAAAAGGAAAGAAGCACGTGTAAGCTATAACAATGACGATGAAGAATATACAGAGATGGCAAGAGAAGGAACAACACAGCAACTTTCTCCAACGACACCGGCGACATCAAAGAGCGACGCGCGAAAGCTTTTCCTCGGTGCCGGAGCTCGCTTTCGCGTCACGAAAAATCGAAGCGACGCGCGTGAAACCACTTCACCGACGTCGATTTTTTTCCTCTTCTCTATCTCTGTCTCTTTCTCTCTCACTCTTTCCTTCACTCGGTGTTTCGTCGAGCACGCCGGAAGTAATTTCGGGCCGTGCGGCCGAGCGGAATATCGATCTGAATAAAAAGCGGGAAAGGCGTCGCGAGAGAACAAGAGGAAAAGAGAAACCGCTACGTCGAGACGTACACACCGAATATGTATACATATATTTATACGCATGTCGTCCACAATATGTGCGCTCTTCTCTCTCACTCTCTTTTCTACTCACACGCTCGGAGGTTAAAGAGCGCAAGCTCCCCTTTTTTATTTTCCCTTTTTTTTACAGAAATATGTAAACGTGGCGTTAAGCGGTTTTCAGACGCAGATTTACTCTTGCTAAATAAGGTGATTCGAGCGACGGGAATTCTTGTTTTATGGTGGGAATTAAGATATTAATAATAGAGAACGAATGTAAAGTTTAGGTTGCTTAAAGATTATTGTTTGGTGTTTATAAAATAAAATTAATGACGATATTTATTTTCTATTAATGAATAAAGTTAACTTTTAAATCGATAATGATTGATTCTATTTAATTTTACTATATTAACACATTGCGTACGGCGCTCTGCTCGCGCGACGCGCTCACAGGGCCCGCACATTTTTGGGTGCTCTAGATACCCTTTATACGATACGAGATATTTCTTCTCTCGACCACAACGTTCGGATTGCTAAAGACGAGATATCTTGTCTCCCGTGCGCAATGTGTTAATTTTAGTATATACCTGAAAAATAGATAATCAATCATTACTACTGCTAGCTTTAAAAAAGTAGGTTAACTGATAAAAATGATAAGAAATCTATAAAATTTATACTAATGAAAGAATAAAGATTTTTAATTCAAAAATTAAAGAAAAATAATTATAATAATTAAAAACAAGATGGTTTTGTGAAAGCCCCAAAAGATGGTCAGAAAATCTACCCAAAATTTTATCGTACGCATCTAAAATTCCAATCCATAATTTCAGTTTATTTACATCGAAGCAAAACTTCATTCTCGATCGTAAAAGCGCGAATAAACAGAACTACTACCTCGTAAAAAGTAATTAATCAACCGAGCGTAAATACAAGACTAACCAAATAATAAAGATATCCCACGATCGATAAACTTTTATGTTAAAAAAATTAGCTTACCGGAGGCTTCCAAACAGACGGAGGAAATGCGAAATTGAAATTTTTTTGACCGATTTGAACTTTCTTTCAAGCGCATTTACTTTGATGAATTAAAATTTTAATTTTAATATGAAACTTTTTATTTATTGTTGCATCTTGAACGCCAATTTCATTCGCAAACAATTATTCATTAAACTTTGAAAATACCATTGAAAGATATAGAAAATAATATTTAAACGATAAAAAAATTATTTGAAATTTTAGGAAGAAAGTTTCACACGGGGAGAAAATTCTCATGCCTAAATTATCTCGTACGAATCTTCATGTGACATGTGTGTAAGAAGCGAGTAAAGTAAAAGTAAAAGGAGACGTTGAATAGGCTTGCTAATTTTAAAAGTCGTTGCGCAATGGATAATACGCCCAGGTTTTGCGACAAGAGGTCCCGAGTTCAACAGACGCCATTGGCGAAATGTTTCATTACTTTCTTTTTTTTTTGCCAAATTTATTGATATATGAATTACATGGTAAAAGTAATAGCCTTTTAAGTGATACTTTTAACGATAATTGAATCATCGCGTGTTTTTCTTGAACCTAACGTAATTTACGCTTTTTAGAAATAAATGTTCGGTTTAATTTTATTTCATTTAATAAAAACAAAACAGCCTTGATGAAACGTTAACGAATCGAAATAAATGAAAGTATGCATTAATTTACCAACTAACTTTTAAGTTTTAAGTTTTAATCAATTACTCAAATGCATTTGACATCGCGTATGTAAAAGCGTAGGTGTCATCTATCTCATTAAAGATACAAATAGAAGGCAGTTGAACATGTGGATCGTTAGAGTTTCACCAGGTATCAAATTCGATTATGTCTTTTGTGAAGGAAGCAAATCCGATAAGCGTATCGACCGTAGCCTTTGAAAAGTCTTGGAAAAGCGTGGTGGCTTTAAAAAAAATTCGATCGTATTTCTTTCTCATCCTACCTCCTTTTTTTATTTCGTTTTTTTTTGTATTAAGTAGACCTTTTAATCGATTAACAACGCTGAAAATATTAGTTGATGATAACAGAATAATAAAATGGGAATTCGATAGTAATGAAATATCGATTACAGAACAAAATTAATTATACTACAATTATGTAAAGTTTTTTTTTGTTCATTTAATTTAAATTTTAAACACGATAATCCAATATATATTTATTTACAAGTTTTTCAATAAAGAAACATTATTAGCAAATAGTCGATGTATTTTCGTTTTTAAAATATGTAAGTTTAATATCAAAAAGTTAGCAGTTTGTTACTTTTTTTTTTTTTAATACGTGTTCGTTTAATAAAATATTGTTGTGTTATAATAATAAAATATTAACTTTCATATATTAACTGATAAAATAGTAAAATAATTAAACACCAATTTTTAATATTAACTATTAAAATTGTTGACAATAATATCACAATTTCTCAGAGCAAATAAAAGCTCTACACAAAGAATACACAAATTTAATAAAAACATATATTTTTAATAAAAATGATATTATATTTCCAATATATTTTTACAATTTAAAAATACAACTTTTTCTCAATATTTGAAAATTAAAATAATCAGCTTTTATAATATTCAACTAATAATTTCGGTACCGTATATTTTCGCAAATTCAGAGTAATCACAAGATCCGCTACTATCTTTATAGCCAGTAACGTCACGTATCACAACATCAACTCAACTCCCCATTAACTTCTCCTTTTTCATGAGCAAGCCAAAGCATCGTCTCGATGGTGTCATCGACCGATAACGCGAATCCAATGATACGCGATCTAGCACGCGATGGAGAAGCGATTGCGGAATAAATCGAGGTGTCGCTTCCAGCTGAGAAGGAGAAAGGAAAAAAGAGAAGAGAGAGAGAGAGAGAGAAAGAGAAAGAGGGATTATTACTCGGGGCGCTAGCGTTGAGTCCACGAACGCATCGATCAGTCTGGTGAAGGCCGTGTGTGCCGCGCTATTGAAAGCAAGCAGCACGTGTTCGTTTAACGTTGAGTCGAGTCCAATATGCCGCTGCGTTTTCCTACGTTCCCCTTTCGAGCCGAGAAAGGACTCGTCTTATCATTAAAGTCTGGAGATTGATCACGTCACCCATGTACCAACGTTCGTTATACAGTGCTTTGTTGTTAACGTTGAGAGGTAGTTCAATGAAAAGGTCATTCGTTGTAATCTAGCTCGAATTTATTGCACATATTTAATACTGGTTTGTGCAGTTATTAAAAAAAATTGAATAATGAAATTTTTATTATTAGAAAACTTAAAATTGTGATGATCACATTAGTAACCCAGGATTTAAATAGACACTACAATAAAATCAATTAGCCTTTTTCATAATCACTTTAAGAACTTAAAATATTTTAATTTTAGAACAAACTACAAAAAATTTTTTTCTTTTCTATTTCAAAACTAAGACAAACGTTATTCACTTTCGAATCTACGAAACTATAAAGTAGGTTGATTCATGGAAGCTTGAAGAGCAAGTGTCTGAAATTAGAATTTAATCCATACCTTCAATTTTCCTTAATCGAACCAAATGTTTCCCGTTTCGAAGGCACCTTTCTTTAGTTCGAAGGTGCAAACATCAGCCGTCTAATTACAACTCGTCATTTGCTTTCCCCATCGTCTCCTGTGAAGTAAGCAAGCCGCTCATTGTTCTCTATCCAAGTACGACAGTTACGATCGACAGAAGCACAGATCCCCGAGAGTAGAAGGACTACTCTCCCGAGTGCTTGGAGGATTTTCTCGGTCTGTCTTCGGAAAATGGCGAGAGAAAAGGAGAGAATCGAACTCGAGCTCATCCGATCTTTCTTCCTCGTATTTTCCAACGTACTACTGCACATTACTTCCTCTTTTTCGTCCCCTACTCCCGGCGTACTCTTCTACTTGTCTCTACTTCTCTTTCTCTCCCTCCCTCTCATGCTCTCTCTCTCTCTCTCTCTCTCTTACTCTCTTTCTCTTACTCTTCTCTCGGCAGTTCAAACAATGGTAGACGAGAAACTTTGGCTCTGCAAGTTACGGTGAATGCTCGTAGTCGTCGTCGTTGTAGTCGTCGTGCAGACGAGTCAACAGAGATCGACCAGACAATGAAACTGCGCGAAAGAGAAAAGAGATAAAGCGCGGCTCGGGGAATGGAAAAAAACGCAAAGAGATGGAAGAGGGTAAAAGAATGGAGACAAAAAGGGAAAGAGGGACACACGCTGACAACTCGCACGCGAACTATTCTGATTTGTGGAGGGAAACTTTTGAAAATATGCAGAAATCGTTTTCCGTGGCTTCCCCCACGAGTAAGTAGACAAGTTCCTCTATGCCAAATATGTCAGGATGCATTTCACTTTGGTTTTCATGAACGAACGCGATGGAACAAAGAATTATTACGTAGACGTCTGCGTTTTCCGGAATAGATGGCAAAGTTATATGAATAAATCAAAACCATATTCATTAATATAAATTGTTGAAAAAGGTGTTATAAATATAAAAGCTTAATACTTTACTTTTTCCAAGGATCTTAGTCTAGTAATTTTATAAAATCAATATCATCCCGTATTTCCAAGGAATTCGTTAACAGAACCGTTAAGATTTTAATTTCATCAAGATACAATTACATCAACAATTATATAACTATTCAATTAGAGCACTTCCAAACGAGTAGCGGTGCGAAGTGGTATGCCAAGTGAACTGCGATACCCAACTAATGCTGTACCATAGCGACGCTTAGTCGCCGTCGCGCTTGGCAATTTCGCGGAGCGTAATATATATTCACTGGGAATAAATTGTCAAGTGTGATTATTAGCGGTGACGTCAAATTGGAAACTTGCAAAGCCGCACGTGAATGTATAATAATTAACGCGCTAAAGAGAAAGAGAGAGATCTCGCACGAGTGAGACGAGGAAAGGCGTGATTAGTAGCTATAGCAGACTCTAAAAGCATAGAAGCCTAGGCTGCAATTATCCCATGTCATAATGGTGATGAAGACTGGTATCATAACTAACTAAAGCTCTTCTCAAGGCTGCAATTTAAAGTTACCGTACATCAGAAACGTAAATGAAATCGAACTCGATGTCGATATTTGGTACTGGCATTCCTATCATTCACAAGCAATAGAACCGATTGGCTGTATTTCAGTTTTCCTACGTCTTACATTTCTACGATTTTTCCGTTCCTACATTTTCTACTATATTTCTTTTTTCTTAATTTCTTATTTTGCTTATTCTGTTCCAGTTTGAAAAGGATTCATTTTCGTGCAATGTGTAATTTTATTGGGAACCATTTAATTATTAACGTGGAATCGTTTAGTAGAAGACGTGACACTTGAAATACATAAATAAACATTGATAAGTTTTCCATATGTATGCCTACGACCATAGTAGATGGTTATTTTAGACATTTATGACGATGACACATTATTCTATTAATATTCTTTGAGTATTTTCTAATTTGATAATTAAATTAATATTGATTACGTTACGTTGGTGAACAAAAAATCGTAAATATACAAAATGTTAAACTAAAAGTTAAAAAATAATGTTAAACTAAAAGTTAAAAAATAATGTTAAACTAAAAGTTAACTCAATAAACTGTAACACTTGATTGAAATCATTTACTCTCAGTAAAGAGCAATCTATTTTTACTATTTACGATATCATTATTTTGTAAACTTTTTTTTTAATCTTCATCTGCTGAGTAAGTGATGCTTAAATACCTCCATGTAATTCTTGAATAATTCAATGAATCACTGTTGTTTTAAGAACCACCGAATGTTCGAATAATTTAGGAACACTGAGTTCCAATATTTGGTAGCATTAGATAACACTCTCGAGAATTTGGTTGAAATTTCCGTTCCGCAGATCCCAAACGTTTGTTATTAAACGCGCTAAATTCCGAGCTTTGTATAATTATAGCATCTTTGAACAAAAAACATTCAACGTTTTAATTATATTAATAAGTTTGAATAAACTTAAGAAAAAACGTTTTGAAAAATTCATAATTTAATACATAATTCAGCTTACTTAAAGTTTAATTATAATAAGATATCTACATCTTTTCATTAATTACTCGACATCAAGCGTATCGTTAAAACTTTCCACAGCAGCATCCACAATGTAACATCCGCAACACTAAATCTCTTTCGAATCGGATGAAATCTTATCGGCTCAGATCTCGCGCACAGTGACATAATTTAATTATACCCTGAGAGAGAGACGGAGATAGAAACAGAAAGTCTGGACGGTGCTGCTGGCCAGGATGTAAAAATTTTTCTCATTAAACTTTCATTATCGCGCCTTGTCGTCTCTCGATTTCCGGCATCGCCATCGGAGAGCGCGCGGAGTAGACCGAGAAAGGGATGGAGAGAAATAGAGCTCTGAAGGGAGATGCCAAAAGGGGAGGAAGTTGAGGATAGGGGGAGGAGAAGGAGGAGGAGGACTGAACTTTTTTTTAATTTTCCCCAGGTACTTGCGCGCTCACGGTCTGTTGGCTTTGGGGAAAGTTTGTTAGCGGGAAATAGACGAGCTCAACCAGACGAGGTCAGTAATTGGAACGGCTGCTCTATGGGAAGCTGCCTGCATCGCACTTTGCAACACACAATGCACACGTATGATAAAAAGAAAAAAAAAAAAAAAAAAAAAAGAAAAAAAATAGAATGGAAGAGAAAAAGAAGGGAAAGAGAGCGGAGAGAGGATGAGAAAAAGTTTGCTGATTATACACTAGCGCACAGAGAGAATGAGAGAGAAAGAGAAAGGGGAAAATATAGAGACTCCATCGGTGAGATTGTAGACCGATTTCGAGGGTGGAGAATAGGTTTGGGCAGTGGCCAGATAGGGGGAGCGTCGCTTGACGCGCGTAAAAAGGAGCCGGTTCTTTTTTATTTTGTGTTATTTTTGTACAACGGACGCGCTACTTTTTATTCATTTTCTTTTTTTTTTTATTTGAAACTAGAATCCGACGCTAACGTTTGCTTGCTGAATGAAATGAAGAGCGGAGTCTGTTGCGTTCGTCCTTCTCGTCGTCATCGTCGACGAGTCGCTTTGTGTGAGCTGCAGTTTTTGAGTATTAGAAATTGAATTTAAAGCCATTGGACGTAGGCGAACATCAATAGTCGTTTCAAAATTCTTTATTTTATAAAATAGAGGATGATATATTTCTTACTTTGAGTTTAAATATGGTATATTGTATAAGTTATTAAAAGTTATTTTAAATTTGAGAATTCGTTTAAATTTAAAAGATAATAGAATAGAATTTTCCTAACTTAATAAAAAATCCAATAGCGAGAAGAAATCGTAATAGCCGCTTAAGGTAGAAATAAACTTAACTTTTCGATTTCTTATACGCAATTAAGTCGAAAGAGTTCAATTGCCGTTCTCATTGATTTTAACGAACTCGTATCCGACGAAATGAAAATTTTATAGAAATTTGCAGATGGGCAAGACTACGCCGTTATGGTAGTCGTTCTTTCCTGTGCTACTTTCTCAAGAAAGAAGCAAAAAAAGGGAAAGAAATAAAAAAAGAAACCCGGATGTAGAAAAGGAGACAAGTTGAAGAGAATACGCAGATACACACGGTAGAAGTAACGACAATTTAAGGCCGTCTCAAGGGCTCGTAAATGCGCGTACAGTGCCCGAGAGCGGTGGGGGATTTGAGCAATATTGGAGGAACTCGTAAAACCGGTTGAGCTTGCGTAAAGCAGACTACAATTTCTCCCTTGCTTTCGCAGAGAGCAAGCAACGTTAAATTATGCGCGCGCGTCTCAAACCGTCTTCCGCTTATTTATTCCTTGGCTGAATTACCCCCGTAGCGAAATTGTATGCGTGTGTCCCGTTTCCTTAGCCCTATGAAATATTGCTGAATTTACTCGTGCAACTTTATCTGTCTCTCTTTCTCCTTGCGCTGCTTTTCTCATCTCCGAGTGGAAAGTCTTCTTCCGACGGCGCTAAGTTGAATTTAATTGCTCTGCGCGACTTTATATTTTCTTGTTACACAGAAGGCAAAGACGCAGAGAGAAGGAGAGGAAAATAGAACAGGATATACAAGCGTACTCGGCTTCCGGTGAGCGGAATTGAAGATTTTTCCGCTAGAGCTTTGCCGACTCGTCTTTCGCGTCGCTTCTTCTGAGTCGGTGAAGATTTAGAAGCCAGTTTATTGGACAGAGAGACACAGCCTTAAGTAATTATGAGAAACGCTGTGTATTTTCATTACGCAAAAAGTTTTTATGTATTTATTTTGTTGAAAAAAAAAAAAAAAAAACATATATACACACAGCGCAAAAATTATTACGCTTGATGGTTGAAGTAAATTCTTTCCAAGTCGAGGAATGCAATAGAGAAATGGAAGAGAAATTAAAATGTAAATTTTAGACGGTTTTAGCTGTATTTGCGCGACAAAATTGTTTTTCAGTATTCGAACGTAAATTTTTTTAAAAATAACGCTAAGTGTTTCACTAGGGACTCGTGAAATAATTTTTTCAGTGACGTTGAAATATATAAAACTAGAAAGTGTATCTAAAAAATAAAAATTCCCTTTTTTCAACTTGTACAAAAAATGTCATGCAAAAATGTTGTTTTATGCAAACTTCGCTAGATCTCTCTGTTTTTGTTTTAATTATATAAAATAAAAATACATGTAAAATCTACAAGTTTAAAAATAAACAAACAAATATAAGAATGCACAATAATTTTTTTTTACAACGTTCAACAACTCCCGTTAGATAAAATTATTATTTTACCTATAGAAAATAAAAGTTACTTAAAACTTGTTTGTCAATTTTTCGTGAACACAACTCCGGACTACGGTTAAGCATTAATTTTAATCGAAAGTATATTTTCATTTAAGAGCGTAAGTAATATCATAGCAGCGTTCACAGCAGAAATATGAAATTTTCCATTTTCTACTCAATGTTTACTTCTCACTCGGTTAATGAAAACTTTGATAATTTTCTTTCGATGCGCCAACTTACCACGCGCGCACCGTCAAGAGGTAAGAATCAGCTACGGTAAATTCGCAATTCCCGCGGCAACAAATATTTTAGCCGCGCGCGCATTTGCTAACCCCCCCCCCCCCTCTTACATCTGCGCGATACATTAATAAGCGCGAAAGTTTTTCCAATAATTATCCAGCGCGTATTCTAAAACACTCGGGGAAACTTTTGCATCGCTTTAATTTAATTCATTAAAACTCTCACCATATATACGAAGTTTTGATTATCCTAAGTCTTCGGCATACGTAAAGCTTTCGACTTTGTTAATTCTTTCGTCCATTACAAGCCGGAAAGTTTGCGTTATAATCAAGTAGATAACTCGAATAAGCGACAATAAAAAGTATTATGTTTTATTTTTTTTCATCAAATATTTAACAATTTATTTTCCAAAAAAGTCTTCATTCTTTTCAAAGGACACTTCTAGTTAAAAAAAAAAAAAAAAAAAAAATTCTCCCGACCAGATCCGAAGCGTTTAATTGGCCACAAGACTAGCAGCAAAGGAATTTAAGAAGAGAACGCTGCCCCGATACCGTTAACAGTTTCACTGTTGAGTTTGAAACCGTCGGAAAGGGATGAGGAAACTTAAACGGCTTTTCAGACCGTAAGTAAAAGAGAAAGACAAAGCCGCCAGGCCAGAAATTCCTCGTACATTTCCCTAGGCCAAAAGCGCCCTGCGCTTTCTTGGAATAGGAGTTGTGTGCGCGCACCGCTGGTACCGCAGACGTTTCCATCGCCGGTGTCTTTGTACGTGTGTGCGTGTGGGTGCATCTGGATTCTATGGTACCTTTGTTCCTCCAAATCTATTTAAGATACCTTTCTCCACTCGCGAAAGACAGTGTTTCTTGTGTGTGCGCGTAGGCACTCGAAATAATTGAGATGTTACTGAGTGTTGTGCGCTCGTTGTCAGATTTCGTTTGATAAATTCTTCGCTCGTTAATTTTCAAATGCCGCACGTCTGATGTTAAAATGTTTATCAATGAAGTATTTTTTATTTGTAACTAATATATATTACAATTATCCTTTATATCTATTTATAATTAGAAATATTTTTTCTTGTTTTTATTGCCGTTAACAAATTAATTTTTTCTCACAGAATTCTTTGTGCGAAAAACTTTGAAAAGTGAAGTATGAATTATTATTTTACCAAAATAATATATTAAAATCGTAAATATATCAATTTACTGAAAAAATAATACTTTAATCAAAATAAAATTATTTTCTAACTTTTCATACCTTTCAACAATCTACCGATAATAAAACTTTTTTCTTTGTACAAGAAAAAAACTACTATTCCCAAAAATTGTTTTATGAAAAAAAAACATTAATCCACATTTTTTATCCTAAAATATATTTGCTAACCGTAAAATTTATCGCAAAGAAATGCATTTACAAAAGTCAAAATCAAATCCGTTATGCAACTTGGATAGATGTAAATATTTTTGCATTAACACTAAACCTACCGGGATCAAAATGACCCATTTTTAGTAAGTTAAATTTTCTGATTTATAACTAAAAATATGCCATTTACTGTATTTGGCATGTAAATAAATAACAATCGCAATAAATTTACGTATCAATTAAAAAATAACAAATAAATAAAAATAAGAAAATAAAAAATGAAATTTTTTTAAATCGGTCATTTGACCGGTCTGGTAGATTTAGTATTAAATGTATGAATTTAAAGATAATAAATGTTTGATCATCAATTTGTTCGCATACATATTTTACTATATATCATGAAGAAATCATCGTGATTTAAAGTTGCAACCGATTATTCTGCATATAAGTTTTTATACATACTAAGCCCTCTACAATCAGATATTTTTCCAATTAATATCAAATTGAAAATAAAACCGAGCCTTATCAAACTCCATTTTCAAAATTGGCAACATCTATCTTTTATTTTCTCAAAAAAATATTTTTATTTATTCAAAAGATACAAATGTCTGTAAATTATCATATAATAAATAAAGTTTACTTACATATAAATTAAAATTCACGTTGAAATAGAGAGAAAATTTTCAATAAATGCCAAAGTAGATGTATATTTGCTGAACAAATTTCTGAAATAATGCTCAAACAACCTAATCCCTGCACTTAATTCAATCAAAATTCAAATTACAACACCTGGAGTTGCTAAATCTTAAACAAAACCTCCTTCTTCATTAAACTACTCAAACTACAAGATTCACAATTAAAGATGCAGATCTTACTTTGTTGCAGCATGTATTTTCTTCTTGTTTCGCATTACCTTTCTTTCTCAAATATTCCTTGCAGCTTTCTCCTATTTATTTTCTTACTCCTTCTCTCTATCTCTATCTTTACTAATTTCTTCGTCGTACTCGTCTCCACCTTCTTTGCCCTCCTCACCCTTTTAACCTCATGCATACGCGAATTTTCATACCTTCCAACTGTTGGAAAACAGAACGAAATGGTACGGAACGTTAACGGTAGAGGAACTAACTTAGAAGTCCAAGTTTTGATTTATGCGGGCTAATGCTCCACTCGGTTGAAGCCACAAAACGAGGCTTGAATGAACGGGACCGTGGCAACACTGCGATTATTGCCCTTGCCTCTGCTTCTCTCTCTCTCTCTCTCTCTCTCTCTCTCTCTCTCTCTCTCTCTCTTTCTCTGTTTGAAAAGCGAGCGAATTTGTTCAACGATTAGGCCAATTCCGAAAACCAGCAATTCTCTATATTTCTATCTTTCTCTCACGAATACTACCAACTTCTTAATGAGATTGTTCTGCGAACAGGAAATTGAAAAGGTCCCAGCCTTCAAGCTCTTCTCGAGACGATTTAACGGGCGTCGCTAGATTAATAAATGCAACTTTGATTTTACAAGGTATTGAATACTTTTTGAAATCATTTGTTTTTTCACCCGTAGGTCAATTACTTTTGTGTCTTTAATTTGATCTAAGTCACAAAGTAGATAAAAATAGTAGTTGCGTGAATGTAGCCCTTTAAAGAACATTATTTTTTAATATTTAGACTCATTTGAGAATAAACTAAAAAAAATTTAGCCTCTTTATAAGCTCACTTCATAAACAGACTATTAAGATAATGAATTTTCATTATAAAATATTATTCTTGTTAAATAACAAAGGTAAAACAAACATTTAAAATAAATGTATATCATAAAATAAGTGTAAAAATTTAATGTGAAAGAAGAAACGCAATGTAAAAATGATACAGCACATGAAAGTAAAATGAAAATATGAAATGAGAATCTTGAATGGACTATAAAGTTTAGCTTCAGAGCATGCGATCCATTCCTGAATTTTTAAAAACGCAGTAGCGATGACAATGCATTCATTTTATGTAAAAAATGTTAACCGTAGAATGTGAAAAATACACGCAATAAAAAAATGTAAATATTACTGATTTGTTTACCAAATGCAATAAGTTAAAAGAATAAGTTATAAATAAAAACAGATATTTCAAAGACAAAGAAATTAAGTATTTGAGTAACGAAAAAGATGACAAAAAAAGATTTTAAATTTTTGTTTAATTTGTCAAGTTCAAGGTAAATTTGTCTGAAAAGCTGGAAAAATCAATATTTGAATGTAGGTCATTAAAAGTGATAAAAGCAACAAAAATTTCAAGGTTCTGGTGTTTCATGCCAAAATTCTCTTGGCAATGAAATTTTTCTTAATGCGGATGTACTTGAAACATTTTCACTTTTATCGTTACTATTTTCAAAAATCATTATTCCGTTTATATGATTGACAAATCTTTACGAAAATATCGCATTGAAAAATTTTTAATATTTTTGATTAATAAATTTTTATTAATAAACTTCATAATTTATAATAATTTTAATATTTCTTTTCTTTGTAATACTTTGTATTTGCTAGCCGTAAAACTGATTTTAATGAAATGCACATTTTACATTCTTTTTTATCTTAATATCACTACTTTTATTACGATATTAATTCAAGAAAAAGCGTAAAATTAAAAATAGAACTTAAAAAATTGGAATAAATTTAATTGTAATAATCAAATCATTTTTAATCAGAATAAAATCGCGACTCGAGGCTAACGCATTACAATACTTAAAAAATACGAAATTTTCTTAATTTCACATCGTAACACAAAATTAGATTAAAATATAAAGTTGCAAATTTAATGGGTAGATTTAATTTCCAAGCGACCCCAATGAATTCATTTAGCTATCAAGTCCGCAAGAAATTCCGCAAAAATTCATTACGAAACACACAGTGCGTCAATAAAAGTATCCTTAATATCGATAAATAAAAGTAAAATAAAAAAAGAGCAATACCATAAATTCCAAGTACTACCAATAACCCAAGCGATACGAATTCAAGGGATAATTTTTCTCGGTTACCGCGCGTGTAAAAGCGTTTTCTCATCGGTGCCATGCTGCCGCTCTGGCGATTAATCACGAATACGTTTTCTCGCCCTATACCCATCGAATATAGAAAGAGGGAAGAGGGAGGGGCTGGGATAGAAGAGAAGATGCATTTCTCGCTCTTCCTTCCGCAGTCGCTCTACCGCACAGATAAGGCAAACCCGCGTTTGCGTAACCTTTCCCTCTCTCTTCCTACGTTACTTCGACGTGTGCTGGGTGGGTAATTGATAAGCGCGGTCTTGGCACAACTTTTGTCGGTGAAGATGTAGCGCGCGTGTGTATGTAGACGTGCGTTTTAAAGCGATGCAAAATGAAGTTTTGTTTGGGCTTTGGATGGTTAGGTTTGTAAACTTGTGAGACATTGTGATTGATTCAAGATTTATTGAAGAACAATACGAGATTGATGGCGATGAAATTTTAAGAAAGTAGAATTGAATACCTATAAATTATTACGTGGCCGGAGAAGAATCGAATTGCAATTAAAATATCTTTAGGGGGATAAGTTTAAGATGGGCGAAGTTTAAATAGGTCTTACGGCGTCTCACTTTTTCTACTTATAACTTTAATAATCCTCTTAGTCAAGTTTACTCGGAAAAATCCTTAGAACTTTATGGGCTTTTTTTCCTTTTAAAACACTTACGGGTAATAAAGTCACGCAATTTAAATTTAGATATCGTCAAAAGTCAGCTTAGTTTTTAAACGCGTATTATATCCAATTTAATTCTCGTCGTATAAAAATTCTTTTATAAATTTACATACATGAAATTTGAAATTTATGCATCTCCGTAAGTGCACCTTATAACTCATTCGCAATATTCTATCGCCGACTTACATTTTTTCTTTTAGCAAAAATGTGTTTGCTCGTTTAAAAAAAAAAAAAAAAAAAAAAAAAAAAACAGAATTCTAATGTGGTCTTGCATAATTAATTTAATCGACGAAAAATAACGTAAACCCGCTCACATACAGCCAATCGCAATCGCACAACAAAGATTCCATTAGCTTCCATTTCTTCCCAATTTTCCCATCGCTTCTCTCGGCTCGTGCTCAAAAGTTAAACCAATCTTTCAAATTCCACGCGCGCCAAATCCCATAAACCGCCGGTGTGCCAGTGGATTATCGATAAAAGTCATCGGGTCCGCACAATTCGCGGGCGATTCACAGTTTCCGTTCTGGAGTCCTCCCCTTCCCTCTCGCCACCATCATCTCCTCTCTTCCACTTACACCTTTCCCCTTCGCATCCCCTCACCCCCGAGCTCTAAATCACCCAACCTCCCCACGCCGTCATTCCGCGAACGTGCAGCTGCGCGTCCACAGGTACATCGGTTAATTGCGCTTCATCGCACAGGGATCGTATGGGCGAACGAGTGCGTGCCGAGTATACGTATGCGAGAGAGATTGGGAGAGAGGGTGGAGAGGATGTATCGATTGGATCGGACGAGTGTAAAATGATGGCACGCCGGGGAAATTGAGAGGCCCTGGGAAATTCACAAGAGAGGGAGAGAGAGAGAGTGATTGAGAGAGAGAGAGAGAAAGAGAGAGAGAGAAAGAGAATAACGGAAGCTGCCTGCTTCAAAAAATTTTTTCCGTAAAATAGAATTTTTCTCCGCCGTACGGTGGATTCGTGAATTTACTTTTTTTATTCTCGTCCTTTCCTTTTGAATACGAAACTTGGATATTTACGATTTGATGCATTGAATGATCGATAAATTTTTGGCTACTGTACTGAAATTAATTGTTTTAAAATTGGATTTATTTGGCTTTCCAAGAGTTTTGCTATACGGTAAATTTATTTGAGTAACTTTTCATACGTAATCGCATCAAAGTAACGCATTCTTAATCGGATAATCAATTTCTAAGGTATGGCAAAATAAATTTTAAAAATCTTGTGGATGTGGAAGGAAATTCTATATCAAACTCATATAAAAGTTTGATTTATAACGTGGATTTATTACGTGAATTTATTAAGTTCAAGTTTCACTTTACGCAGCGTGACACTTGATTTCAAAGAATTCAATAAGTACGTTAACATAAACCATATTTTATCAATACTTCAACAATTAATATATACAATCAATCCTTCCACTATCGAGCTTAAATGAACCGAAGTACAATTAGCTGGCACTCGATTTAATTAAATTCAAACAAACGAGCGCATTACTTGTCGAATACCAGACCTCACTGCTGCGTGGAGTTCCTCAAAAGAGAGAGAAAGAGAGAAAGAGAGAGAGAGAGAGAGAAAGAGAGAGAAAGAGAGAGAGAGAGAGAAAGAGAGAGAGAGAGAGAGGAGTAAGTAGAAACTCACTTTGTAACAAAAACCTTCGACAAGACACAAGATATAGAGTTTCACGATGTACAACGCGACACGGATTGTTGCGCAACTATTTTCCAAAGTTACATTATTTGACAGTTTGACTGAGTGCGTATATAACGCGTAATTTAAACTAGTTTGTATATCATACCAGAAAGTAATACCAATGCGACAGTTTTCATTCTTTTGTTTTTTTTTTCTTCTTCATCTCTACGCGTGATATTGCGAAGAAAAATAATGCAGCTGGTTTTTCATTTTCCGGAAGAAGCCAAGTACGGTAGAGGATAATTTATTATACCAGCTGATTTATGAGACGTTATATATCATTTAAATAGCCTTCAATTTTCATTCGATTCACTCGCGAATTTACAGGCTAATGTTATAATTCAATATTTTCTAAATCTCTGTACATTGCATTAACATTTCGATAAAAGCTGCTCGCTAGAATAATGTATTTGGGTCGTGAAATTGAAAGCAATGATTCAATCTTCGTAATAAATTTATGCGTAGGCATTTTACAAATATACCGAATCAGAGAATATTTTTCCCATGCAGTGTATTTAATTCTAATGATTCAATAAATAAAATCAAATTTTTAAAATGTGCAGAAAATAAAATAAAGTCGAATTTTCGAAACTTATATCTTATTCGTTTATAATCATTTGTATTTTTTATATTCATAATACACACCACACGTAAGGATAAAGAAAAAAAAATGCCCTTCTTACCGGAAGCTAAAACCTCGTGCAGTTAAGATACATATCGAAGAATTCTTACTCGAGTAATTATCGTGTTAACGCAGGCGAGTCCGATTACACACGCACACCTATTTACCACCGAGAAAACGTAACAATCCTTAACTTCTCTTTTTTAATCTCCCTTCGTTTTTCTTGCGCATTCGTACCGTAAGAAAATACAAGCACACAACGGCGACGTGGCATAATCAACCCCCGTGTATCGTCTGGACGTGTAGGAGAAAAAAAGAGGTAATAAAGAAAGAAATCTAGTGCCGAAAAGCAGCAGGGAAAAGTTGCATAAAGAGAAAGTTGAGGATTACAAGCGATACAACGAACGAGAAGATAATACGACGAGGAGGTGGTATAGAGTTGCTCTCACCCCACGCATCTGACTGTAGAAATACGCGAGAAAAAGCAAGAGAACGAAAGGTGCACGGATGCAAAAGCAGAAGCAGAAGCAGCAGCAACAGCAGCAGCGGCAAGGTAATTCAGTTTATCACAGCAAAGTGCATATAAGATTATGCTAACCGCAGAGACTAAGCTTCCTCGGATAAGCGATATTGTAGGTTATGTCGAGACCCTACCCCAACTCTCTCTCTCTCTCTCTCTCTTCCTTTTTCTCTTTTTAGCCGTAGGGGATAGCTAACTCCCGACGTCCTCCGGATGTAGCGTCTTCATAAAATCCACATTTTACGAGATACGGGAGAAGAGAAACCAACGGAAGCGTGAGAGAAAAAGAGAGCGTTGGAAAGAAAAATGGCCATCAGGAAGTGTCTGGTCAAGGTCCTCTAGTACCGGCAACCTCCGGGCTTGATTTATGCCGGACTCTTTAGCCTACATTTTCCTACATACTCCAGCGCTGATGCTAATGCTGATTTTTCGCCCTGGCTTACCTCCTCTCGGGAAATTATGTGGTCCAACATGGTAATGGGACAGGGTATTATTAGTGGATGCTGAAGTTTGCAGATTAGGAGAGCATTTGTTTCCGTTGAATTTGAACAAGCCAAAGGAAAAATTGTCAAATGGCTACTTTTGATTTTGTTTGTTCAGTAAATTTTAACGTCGATTCTTTTACATAAATAAATTGATACTATCGATGCATTTGTATTTATAGGAAATATCGATACATTTTTTTTTCTTATCATTTATTCGTTTTAATGTTATTTTAAGTTTTTCATGCCATTGATTACAATTATTCTGAATCCTTTTAAATATTCAAAATAAGTATATTCGTACAATAAATAAAATTTGCAGTGACTAAAATTAAAAATTAAAAATTTCTACTAGTTGATGTTAAAATTATTAGCAGTCAAAACATAATTGACGCGTTATGAAACCTTTAGTTGATTGAGTTATTTAAAAATATACATTATAAAACTTTTAAAAATTTATATTTAAAAATGTATTGAAGATGAAAATATATCGAGGTTCGAGTTTTAAATAATAGAGACACGTTGCGACATGTACATATATCAATTAATGTGCTTTTAAAAAAAGGAAATCAAAAATACATATGAAAATAAAAATTCTTGACTTGCATTGATCAAGAAAGAAAATGTTGAACTTATTTTTCATTGCAATTATGTAAATAAAATTATGAAGCAAGATTACATGCATGAATAACAGAGACTTAAATTAGTTTAAACCAACGGTAGAATATAATGATATCAGAATTTAAATTACTGTTGACGATAATAATTTCGTACGAAGTTTAACAAACCACCGTATTAATATCAAATTGGAATAATGTACATTTAGGAAAAAAAAATTTTTTTTTTATTTATTTCGTTTTCATTGTAAAGTAAGATTGATGATTAATTTATTATTAGAAAATACGATCTTAAGATAGTAATGTTAAAATATGAATTAAAAATTTTTTTTAAATTTCAAAAGAATTGAATATTTTGATGGATAAAAACAGTAAATAAACGTTACTTATCAAATACGACAAAGCAAAGCGAAAAAAAAAGGAAAACAAACTATCCATATCGTTTTTGCAAGAGAAACATCACAGCATTCGCGATTTCCTTTTCGAATCGGTAAGGTCAACGACCCGTAAGTGTGACGGGCACCGTAAAAATGGTCAGCGTTTGCTTGGGACGTTTTCGGCATTCACGGAAAGCTTACACGTATATCTATAATACATTGGGTTCGATCAGAAGCCATTCGTTATATCACGGTAGCGCGGCAGAGAGATGCATTCATGCTCTTTCTCTCTCGGCAGCTTTCTCGAGAGATTTGTAGCTCGCTGAAAACTTGCCCAGTAGAGGAGGTGGAGGAAAAGCGCAACGCGAGGTTTCCCACTTCCGTGAGCGTGTAACGTACGCTGACCGCAGATAAGAGAATGAAAGAAACGAAAGAGAGAGAAAGAGAGAGAGAGAGAGAGAGAGAGAGAGAGAGAGAGAGAGTGAAAGAGAAAGAGAGAGGAAGAAAGAGAGAGAAAAGAGTCACGAGAAATCGGCGATCGCTGAAGACGGAGAAGGAAAATGTAGAACGGCGCGGATGGAGGTTACCTCTTGTGAATTCTAATTCGAGGACAATTTCGGTGACACCTTTTCGGTCCTCTTTCGTCTCTCATTTTGTTTTTTTTGTTTTTCATTTCGGGGTTTCGAGGTTATACACGACTACTCAAGTGCCGAATAAATTTTGACGAATGCAAAAAGCGACTGGATGACAGTTTGTTATTAAGAGTGAACATAGGAGGGGAAGAGGGGGGCGAAATAGGAAGAGCGACACACGGGAGAATTGATTGAAGTCCTGATAAATTGCAACGCTCGTGGACAATGCGCGCGAGCTTGGATTTTCACTCGCGTTAACGAGGCTTTCATTCGATGAATTTGCGCCTTTATCAAAAGTGTCGGATGTGCGGCCGGGGATTAATGTCTGTGATTAGTGCGTTGCTGTAATTAACTTCCATTGATTGAACGCTCCGCGAATTTTATTTGTTCGACAACTGACCGGCCATTCGTTAAAATAGATACTTTCTGTCTCTCTCTCTCTCTCTCTCTTTCTCTCTCACTCACTAACTCGCTCTCTCTCTCTCTCTTTCTCTCTCACTCACTAACTCGCTCTCTCTCTCACTAACTAACTCGCTCTCTCTCTTACTCACTAACTCGCTCTCTCTCTCACTAACTAACTCGCTCTCTCTCTTACTCACTAACTCGCTCTCTCTCTCTCTTTCTCTCTCACTCACTAACTCGCTCTCTCTCTCTCTCTTTCTGTCTCTTGGGATTTTATTATTTACTTTTATAGATTTATTTATTTTTTCCTTCGACTTTTCAAAAAACTACCGAGTAAACAAGTCTTTTAAAGAAATTGGAAAACAGATTGATATAATGTGTCTGTATATAATTTCACTTGTATGAATGAAAAGAGATATTACATATATCAAAATTATTTTTCGTTCGCTTATGCATAAGCAATAATTAGAATTTTTAAACTTACATGGCTGAAATAGTGAGGTATTATCAATAATTTTTTCTGGTACTCACCTGTATGATAAAAAAGAATAGTAAATTTATTAAAAATTAGATGTCAAATTAATGAATGTTGTTTATAATTAAATTAACATTATTTTATTTTTCATCTTTATCCATCAAGTATCGTATCTTTTATTTTAATAAAACAAAAAGCAGAGCATAAAAAAGATTAACAAAAGCTAATTTCTCAGCCGAGAATTCCATTTAATAAATACTTCAACGAAAAATATTCCATTTTACAAAGTTTGTTAGGAAAAACTATTTTCTTGATTTTGCAACGAAATTAATAACTCTAGTTTACAAACAATTACCAAACTTTGTTACCGTAACTAACGGTACCGAAGTTTAAGTCGACCCATATTTTTTTTCTCTCCCCTTCGTGAATTTTAATATTTTTTTTTAAAGCAAACGACAAACAACTGTGAAAAACGCGTCGAAGTGACCCAAATATTATTTTACGCATCTCTCGATAAAAACTAGCGCAAAATAGAAAAACGTACGATGGTAAAAAAAAAAAAAGATCCTACTCTTATCCACTTTTATCGTACATTGTACACAGACAAAGAAAATATATATTTTTGAGACACTGGCAATGTTTATTTAACGGCAAAAAAAAAAATTGTTCAGCGAATATTAAAAAGGTAAAAAAAAAGTCGCACAAAGGGGTAGGAAGCGATAGACAAGCAACACGAATCGTTTGATAAAAACATAAAAAAAATCGATAAAAAAAATCAAAGTCAAGTGGTAGTTTTTCTCCTCTCGACGAATATGAATGCATTATGTTATCCATGCAACGCCATCCACACGCTTTCGATCTAGTGAATAGGACAGAAAAGACGAGATACAAAGTGAGAGAGAGCGAGAGGGAGAGAGAGAGGGAGAGGAAGGTAGAGAGGGAGGGAGGGAGGGAGGGGGAGAGAGAGAGAGAGAGAGAGGCGCGAATACAATGCACTTGACTGCAGTTGTCGTATGCTGCGTTGGATGACTTTGTGTCTATGCGTGTGTGTAGGTGTGTGCAGGTGGGTGAGATCGCGCGCGCGAGTTTGTTCGAAAGTTGGTACGCGCCACGACTTCGTTAGAATTATTAGCGAGCGCGCGAGAGATTCGCGACGGAGATTAGTGGAAGTTCAATTCGACGTTTCTCTCGGTTGCGTGTATGCGTGTGTATGTTGCGCGGATGTGTATGTGTGTATGTGAGTGGATGTGCAAGCGGAGGAAGAATGAATTTTCTGCGAGATGCTTGAATTTACGCTTGTTAGAGATTCTGTCTTTGACGTCCAAGTTATTTGTTTGAATTTTGAGATTGAATTAATCAGAGAATTTGATGGGGCTATTGTTTTGATTTTTTTTTTTAAACTATTTCTCGCTTTAGTAAATTTCTGGCGAAAATTTAAACGGTTTAGATGCGTCGTATTGAAATGACAAAGGAAATTTAATGAAAATAAAATACAAAATTAAAAATAATGATTAAATAATGTAAGCTTAAAAATTGTAAAAATTAATAACAGAATCGGTATATTTCTTTTTCTTTAAATTAAAGTAAATAGAATATATTTTTGTTGGTTGAATAAAAAAAAAAAAAAAAAAAAAAAATATCGATACCATTATCATATTTACCGTCGAGATATTCGATTGTAGCAAACTTATCAGAAATTCCAATACGATAGTAGCGCGCGCTCGCGCATTATTGTTAATTCTATACATGAAGGTAATAACAGTTATTGGACATATAGAGCGAACTTTAATAAAGCCGTATTGAGTAAATACAATAAACATAATAATAATTTATAGATGCATTTATTCATTCTAATCACGTTCTATAACACAAAATTCCCTTTTTGTACGAATATCATATTCTCGTTGATACTAAACGATGCAAATACTTCGATTCAACGCAGAATTTATAAAATGAAAAAACGCTTTAAATTTATTTAACTGTAAAATATTAAAAATTTATTTTTGAATAAATTTACATCATTAAAAGATGCGTCATAAAATCAAACCAATCCCTAAAATATCTGTCCATTTGTAATATCGAAAACGATAATGCAACTTGAAAACGGTTAATCTTTGCAGTTCAAAACGTTATTCCAAGTCACGAAACACGTCTTTCTCAAACCCACATACTAACTCGCGCATATGTGTGCACGTCTATATACAGATACATTAAATACACAACTTTCACAAGTACTCGATATATACTCCCACGTAAAACGACGACAACGACGAAGACGACGAAGACGACGAAGTAGACGACGACGACAACGACCAAGTGCACGAAAGCACACTTTGTATGGCTTTGAAAACATATATATACACATACACACAAACACACACCGAGCGCCAAGACGAAGAAAGCAAAGACGAAGAAGCAGTTCCCCATCTTGCAACCGATAGCCCCGCTGAGAAGATCTTCCACAAACGAAATTATACCCGAGAAACGTCGATCTCTCATAAAAAAAAAAACAACGATTCTCGCTGACGAAACGGCGCACAATGGTTGAAGCTCATCAGATGAGAATAAAAAAATTAAAAATAATAAACGAAAAGTAATAAGAATTTCAAGATGCGGTTTTGGGATAGGAAAACCAAGCGATCCGAGCGTGGGAGTAAAATGCACAAGGCCAAACTTGTACACTCCTAGCGTCGAATTCGACTCCTTCCAGCGCTGTGTACAGTAAGCTTCGAAAGGTGAATCGTTCTATAATACGAAAGATGGGAAGTGCGGTATATCGAGGTGCGGTGAATCGTAGGGCTGGGCGAGAGCAGCTGCACTTGCTCGCGTCTTTTGTGAGAATGGATTTGCACGTTGGTGTAACCGAGCGTGAGATAATATCATAATGCTGTGTTTGATTATGAAATGGTAATTGTGTGTTATGGCCGATAAGCGATGCTATAGTGCGATGACGTACGGTGAGAATTTACCTTTCTTGATTTTTCAAACGAGAAGAGAATATGTATGTCGGAAGGTTAAAGATGGAAGTGTTAAATTTTATTAGGATTGAGTTTTAATTGAATATTATTCAATCGGATCGGAAAAATGTTCGTTTATAAAATTTGAATTATACGATATGTATTTTATTATAAATTTAGATCACTTAATATTAAAATCGATTTATAGTAATTCAATAATAAAATACATCAGCAGGTTGGATAATTTATTACTCAATTTTACTTTAAAGAAATCGATATCAAATTTTCTCATTAATTAAATTAATGCAATCTTAATGTTAACTTTGTTTCTATAAATAATCCCATATGTTTAAATATCAAGAATTATAAATTATCGAAACATTAATATTGATATGTTTAATCGATACGTTTAAATTCTTAAATTTTCCAGACGCCAATCTTAACCGCACAATATATTATAATTTCATTTTCAGGTATACCGCTAAAGCGTTCATTGAACCCAAATCTGCGCGTCATTTCAACTGCAAAACGCTTTTAATTAAATTATATATCTTCTAATCGGACTGTACGCCTAGCCAATAGTCTCTAGGAGCCATCTAACCACATAAAACATTCACGGTGCACAAGAGAAAGAGAGAGAGAGAAAGAGAGAGAGAGAGAGACGGAGAAACAAGATAGGCGGCGGCCTGAACAATAATCGACCTTTTTCGCGACGTTCTTCGCGTTGTGAATCGACCTTTCTAAATACCGGTTGTTGGCTCTGTCGCTGCTCTCACACGTGCACACAACCGTACTGTACACGCTTACTCCCCCCTCCCCCTTCTTCTAGTTATCCAAGACCTCGATGATCGATCACGAGTTGCACGTTTCTTCCCGGCGAGAGAAAGAGAACGTCTTTCTCTTTTTCCTATACCTGATCTCCATTGTCTATAAGGTTACAACGAGAGAAAGAGAGAGAAAGAGAGAGAGAGAGAGAGAGAGATGGTGAAAGACGAGAGAAGAACCAAGTGAGAGAGGGAGAAAGTGTACTCGTAAGCTGAGAAGCGTTGCAGCGTAACTGCGAGTAAGACTCGATGACGAAATTCGCGCTCGGTTTTCAAAGAAAAAAAAAGTTCGTTATTGAAATGTTGCAAGGCCGGTAGATTAGGTAGAAAGTTTTCTTTCTCGAGCGCTTACCGAAAAATCGGGCTTTGGAAACACGTGTTACACTATTATCTTTGATTGCAATTGAATTTAATAGATATTCGATAGCCGTTGAGCAATGATTGGACGAAAATTTCGATGAGTTTTTGTTTTTCGTTTTAAGATGCGCCACTGGGATAAACTTGAGGCGAGATGAGAGAAAGAGCTTAACCTGTTGCTTTGAGAAAATTTGTAAGAGAGGATTCTTGATGAATCTAAATTTAATGCAAGTGTTAAATATTGAGGATTAAAAAATAATTAATTGAATGTGTATTTTTGGGATGGTTCTAGAATCTTTTAAATCGATAAGATATTTTAAACATTTTTAGTGCAATAATCAAAATTTCTCTAAATAATTAATTTAATGCCTAAAGCATTTATTAACGTTTATGTATATATCAACTTTAACTAGACGCATTGAAAATATAATTAATTTCGTAATAAATAACCAAGTATTTATTTTAATAAAAAAAAAGATCCATAATAATACATCAGACTTTCACAATAAACATAAGCTTGAAAAACATTCTTCTTTGGGAAAATTCTTATCTTCGCATGACTTGTAACAACCTATAGCATTACATTGCATTACATACATGCGATAAGTTTATTTTATTTGAGCAGCTCCGCTTGAAAAACGTTGAAAGGAATATTTTCTTCTTCTGCATTATTTATTTTCTGAGAAATCAAAGCGACTTTCAGTCTCGTGTAAAATGCATTTGATCATTTAAAAAGAAATATCATTGAAAAAAAAAAGAATCATAAATTTATTTTTTGAATATTGTCAAATTAATGAATAAAAATAATCGTAAAATATTCAAAAAGTATAATTTTAATATATTTATCATTTATAAGTATTGCTAATGAGTTCATTACCGAAATCAATTGTACTTTCGTCTACATATATAGTAAATATCGTTTTCAAATTTCATAAAAACAAAAAGTAAATTTGTAAAAATTTGTAATTTTTTTTTTTTTTTTTTTTGTTAATTTAAAAAAAGATAATAATACTACAAAAAATTGTCTTATCATACTACTTATAAAAATGTTCATATGAAACTTTTGAAGACAAAAACGTTTTAATTTGAATTTTAGTTTGTATTAATATTCTTAAAATTACTTGCATAAAAAAAATAATAAACTTTTTTTTTGTCCTGAAGGAAATTGAAAAACTTCTTAAGAAGTTGTTAGTAAGAAAATTTCTTAAATATTATACTATACGAATATATTTTTTAATAACAATGAAAATAGGTTAATAAAATAATTTCAAACTTGCTAAAGTAATATTTTTATTCCCCACATTTATTCAAGCAGTTTATAGTATTAACTTGTGTAAAATTAGATTTATATAAATAACTTTTTATTCAAAAATAAACGCAAAAAAATTTTCTTACGCAAAAAAAATTCTAGATTGTTCTTTTTTTCAACTATTTAAAAAAAATGAACTAAAAAAATATAAGCACAGCACTAACTAATAACGAGGTCACTTAAAACAATGATTATAGCCTTATAATTTATTTTTAAAATAACTTTTTAACGTTAATACTAAATGTATAATTCGTTATATTTTTCAACAAAAATTAAATAATTAAAAAAAAAAAATAGATAATTTCAATAAAAGAGAAAAGATAGAAAAAAAAGAGCACGAGTAAAGACGTATTTTTTACCCTAAAAAGCCATTTACCAAGGAACATTACACGAGTAGAAGGCGTTTTCTCTTTCTTTCTCTTTGGCCAAGGTAATACAAATGTGACCATTATCGAGACCCATCACTCTCCTGACTGCTTGCTGGCTCCTATAACCATACATATAGAACTCGAGACTTCCAGCACCTTTTGTGTGCGTTGGAGGAGTGATCCGAGTCGATGTAGTGGTCGATGAAGAAAATGTGTATAACACAAGGGGAGTGGTGGGGTGGGGTGGGGTGGGGGGAGGGAAGGAAGAAAGGAAAGACGAAAGTAACGGGTGAAGATGAAACCGGTGAGAGACGTGCGCGAACGTCTGCTATCCTGAGGGATGTTAAAGGAAATGGCCTGCGGCCCTCTTTCAACCTCGATGAGAGAGAAGGCGAGAAAAGGAAGGAAGGAAGGAAGGAAGGAAGGAAAGGCGAGAACCGTACACGCGAGCTACACACGTGCGATATGTATATATATGTGTGTGTGTGTGTGTGTGTATAACCCAACACCACCGGTAGAAAGGAATAAGAAAAGAGAGCGAGAGAGACGGAACAAGTGGTAGGAAGCACGTAGGTCGAATACAGATCGGGAGAGTTAAATTTAATGTTTTCCATCCCCCTTGCCCTTTCTTTCTTACGTCGTACTTTCTTTTCCCCACGTGTACCCTTTGACTTTCGCGCGTATCTTTCTCCAACCCGCGGCAATTTTCCGAAACCCAAGGCATCCCCAAGACTCACATTTATTGTTTCACCTCGATGGAAGATCGAGTCTACGTATGTATTCGCTGCTGCCTTAATGCCTCGAACGTCTTTGGGAATGTTAGCCAATCGACAGATGTTGGAGGAGATAAAAGAAAAACTCTCTGTTTGAAGCTGCACTTTTTTTGATTGGCTTTACCATGAGCGCGGAGAGGTAAGGTCAAAGGAGAAGAAAAAATTCCGTTCCGGGTTCTCTTCTTTTACACTTTTCACTATTATCCTTAGTCCAGACAGGTGGAAGTTGTACGTTTATGATTCTATAGAGACAATGGCTTTCTATATAATTAAAACGCACGGTAACGCAGGGTGAGTTTAATTATTTCTAAGTGAAGAAGTTGCTATTTAATTTCGACAAAAACGAAGAAACGCATTTTTTAAGATAATTGCATCGTTTTCTTTCATTTTTTTTTCATTTTATTTCCATTATTCTTCCACAGAATAACTTTTCTTGCTTTTTCGTTAAATGCTTCGTGCAATTTTCATTTGCAAGATGATGATTTATATGCACTGTATCTCAAAATAATAGCTGCTGGAAATAACTTTCAGTTATGAAAACTTTATATAAAATGCAGAGAAAATTCAAATTCTGCGACATTTTTAACGAACAGACGCCTTTATCGTTCATCATAAAATTTAAATTATAAGCATCAAGATTAAAGTTTATATCTAATTTAAAGTTTAGCAGAAACATGTTATTTAAAAGATTATCATATTTATTGATATTTTAAAGTTATACAAAGAATTTAATTACTAAAAGTGTATGATACTGTTTCAATTACACTTCATTACAAATGACAATACCACACACCAGAGACGTGAATTAGAACACAAAAAGAATGAGACTGTTCGAGCGTCATTTCGCTTCGCCCATAGTGTGAACTTTACAGCCAAGTGGCACTAATGAAGAGGCAAAAAGAGAGAGAGAGAGAGAGACGCAGTGATAGCAATCGTTTGCTAACACGAGTGATTACGTAAGAGGGCGGGTTACCACTGACATGTGTGTCCGCAAGGTTTCCTCGCATGGTCCACGGACGAAAAGCAATTTTGATCCTGGCCACACCGCACCGAATGCGTTTAAGCGCAACCGGGACGAGAAGAACATTCGTTGGATTGGAGAAGGCGAGGCTTGAATCGAATAAAATTACACGGTTCATCGAGCCAATTTTCTACCTTCGCTCTTTTACCTCGACGGCATCAATCTTCTAACTCTAGAGCTTTGCGGTCGAAATGCCAAAAGGTATTCTCTCTTGCCCTTTGCGTAATTCTTATTCCGATGAAGTTTACGTTACTTTGTTGAAGTATCCTTTGATTTAAATCGGTATCGGTTGCCATTGGTATGAAGTACTTTGTTTAAATTTATATGAAATTGTTGAAACATAAATAATAACCAGTTTTATAAAGTAATTTACACATAAACAATATTTCAAATAAAAAATTACTTTAGTTTGATATTTTTTTGCTTAATTAAAGATCTTGATTTTTATGTTAACAGTTGCAATCTTGATTCGACTGAATGTCTACTATTTTAAAAAGTAAGCTTTAATTATCAAAGAGAAATGAAATTTCAAAGAATTAAAAAATGATTCAAATTTAAGTAGAAAGAAACAAATATTTCACTTTTTTTTTAGAAATATACAGAATTAATTAATGATTAAAATCATTTACACAAAAATAGAATGTATGCAATAGTTGATTACATCATTTTAAATTCCACCAGATTTTAAATGTACTTAAACAATTAATGAAATTAATTTAAGATCTTTTGATTTTCAAAGTTTCAAAATCTTCAATCAGTTTAAGCGTCCATCGTATATTTTTCACAAATTAATCAATGTATTGAAATAAGATCAAAAGATTAAATTCAAATATATACTACAAAAAAAAAAAAAAAATTCAAATGATCAAATATTTTATTCATACCAACAATTTCCAAAAATTGAATCCCTTCGACATAAGAAGACGAATCATGAAGTCGTTTGCATAGTGTCATTCAAACTCGCGGATGAAAGGCGGAATGAAAAGCAATCGTTCACTCGTCATTCAAAGTCTTTCGCGTGCTACGAGAAAAGGGAAATCCGACCTGGAAAAAAAAAGTTCCGGAGAATCGAAAGCTTAATCTTAACGACGTATCTATATCGTCCTTAGCCTCCAACTTTTCGTTTGGATGATGGATGACTGAGGGAAGTGAGAATCCCTGACCACCTTTCTTCTCTCTTTCTTTCTTTACTTCGCTTTTTTTCTTTCTCTTTCTCAAGGGAAGGGGCGGATTTTCATTTTCCGCTCGTTCTCGTATACGTTCTTGGAGGTGACATCGTCTACTTTGAGTCGACGTCGCTCCCGAGTGACCTCGATCTACGTCTCGCGCGGAAAGTAAAGGGGAATACGACGTTTTATTTAGTCGAGGACTGTAATTTATATGCCCCCGTGTTACCTTTTTTCTTATTAACTAATTTTTCTTTTCTTCTTTTTTTACGACTTTTATTTAAGACTTTTGAGACAAAAAGACTTTAAACAAGTTTAATAACAAGTTTACGACTTTGTTATCGTTGACTATGAATACAAATTTTCCTTACATTAATTTTATATAGGTTTGTATTAATCTATTTCATAAGACTTTAAGAAATAGTTTGATTATATAGCTTTGAGTATTTTTAAATTTATTATAGAATATGCTCAGTGGTGAGAAGGATAAACTGATTTTCTACGATTGCAAATTAATGATAAAATTAAAAATGCAAAATAAAGAACTTTAAAAAAATGTCAATGTGAAATATAAATAAGATCTCTTCGTCTGGGAAATGATTTTACAAAAGTTAACCGATTGATATAGAATTTATTAAAAGTCAAGAATACTTAATGAGCATTGCAAATTAAATTTTGACAAAGAAAAGCAACTCTATCTGCTTTAAATTCAGATAAATTCTATTTTAATACTTTGAAACATTAACTCTTTTTTACTCATATGAAGCTGTATTTATATTAAAAATACCAGTCGCTAAAGTAACTTGTATATTTTTAAAATGATATGTCTGACACTTGATTCGTACAATATAAAAAAATCAACAAATCTTTATTATATTCAATTAAGTTTTGAAAACTTATTAGATATCACATGTAATAACAGTAGGAGAAATGATAATATTAAAATTAATGTGTTTCATGAATTATGTTTATAGAATAATACACTGCTGAATCTGATAAATTTTATAAACAAAGCATATGGATGGAGTTAAAATTGATGCTATACATATTTCAAAATCTTTTTTGCAGGTGCAAAACTTGCGGAATACTATATTTAATGAAACTAGGTCGACGATAGGAGAGAGATCAATATTGTCCATTCCTAGACTTTTTACGAATAAACATAAAAGAGTCTCCTTTGATACGCATCAAAGACGACCGAAGATATTTAGGTTCAATCCGTTTCATTTTTAAACTTTTCGTAATGAATAATAAATTATTTTCAATAACATTTCTGAATTTACAACGTTGATAACTTTTTCAGTTTTGATGTCGTAATTTTCAAGAATTTTAACGTATTTTTTAATACATTTTTTTTTTTTAACTTTTCTATCGAAATCTATTCTTGTTGTTAATAATTTTCATTTTTCTAGTATCGACATTAAAACACCACAACGTGGAGACAAAAAATTTTATTTATTTTAATACAGCACGCCAAACTAATTAATACCCGCAATTATAACGATCATAAATAAAAAAAAAAACAGAAAAAAAATAAAATAAACAAAGCGTCAAAGCTTCGTCAGAAGCGGGAACAAATCGTGGCATGGGTAGAAAAAGGGCGTCGTGGAAAAAAAACCAAAAACATCAACATGGATCCTATATTTTCCGATCGAGAGCAAAACGAGAGAGAGAGAGAGAGAGAGAGAGAGAGAGAGAGAGTTTTCCTTTCTCACTCCACATATCTCCTAATACGTAAAAAAGAGCTCAGCGGACCAAAAATGAAAGCCGAGGCACACACCTCGGTACGATCGCAAATCGCTTTCGACCTCCTGGTTTATGGCGCGCCACCGCGTTATATTCCGGACGTTAGCCTTCTCTCTGTAAGCGTGTATATATATACGTATAAACGTTATACACACGTATGTGTATAGTAGAGCCGCGTGTACGCAAGTTTGTGCGACACGTGTCACCGGGAGTAGTCGCTTTGCAGGAGAGAAGAGAGGCAATACAGGGACTCGTTCTCTCTACCAGAAAGCGCAGGCGCCCAGCCGCGCGCGACCCATAAAGTATAACCGATTCGTGCCATTGCCAGACGCGCACCGGTGCGCGATTTGTTTGCTTCCTCGCTCTCTCTCTCTATCTCTCTCTCTCGCTCTTACTTTTTCTTTCACTGCATTTCTCTCGTTTTAGCTCGATTCCAGTTGGTGTGGTGTATTTTCCTTGTTTTTTTTTTTTCATTATTTTGTTTCGCGTAGCTTTTTTTTGATGGGTTCGTCGTACACATTATATTTCATTCCGTCATAATTGCTAGAGCCATATTTATCAAAGTTTGATAGATTTTAAAAAGCGGAATGTTGCTCTCTTTTTTTTTGACTTTTTATTAATTACGAGATTTTTCCGTAAAAATGCAATAATTATTTTACGTCCGTCAAAGTAGAATTTGAAGCAAAGACGATAAAACCGGACCTCTGATTTTTTAATTAAATAATTAAAGCCGGAAAAATTTTTCGTTACAACGAATAAATAATAGACAAAGTTAAATATTCATATATTCTTGTATGAATTCATATGGATTTCACTTTCAACTAACCAAATTTCAATTATAAAATTATCTTCTGTTACGAATAATAGTAAGCGAAATAATAATTTAGTATCATTTATTCTTTAAACACACGTTATAAAGAAATTTTTAATTACGCAACTATTTTATCATTCGTTGAAGCTGTATTTTTCCACTTACTTCTAAATGTAGTAATTCACTTTGACTCCACTTCCTCATTGTCTACAGTAGGTTACATCAAGCATCAATTCCAACTCAAGGAATCGCTTTCGGGTCCCCATTCGAATGAATGCCAATGCATTTTCAATAATTATTCGGAATTTGCCCAAGTCATTAAGCAAATATCATAAGGCATCTTAAACCATCCAACTTCTTCCTTCCCTCTCTCCCTCTTTCTCCTGGCTGTTCTCGCTAGTTAGAACATAGTTCGAAGTGGAAACCCATCAGAGGAGAAATAGGTACAGAGAGAGAGAGAGAGAGAGATGCGCGTTCACTTGCTCTCGTCGAAAGGGACGCGAATGCATAAATTCTTGCCGAGGAATACACACCGAGAGAGAGAGGAGGGAGAGATAGAGAGAGAGAGCCACCAAAGTTGTAATAAACTTAAACGCGCGTGCGCACACGTTGGTGTACATTGAAAGTGAACATATGAGGTGGAAAAGAGAAAGAGAGAGAGAGGAAGTAAATAAAGTACACGAAGGCAAGGAGAGAGAGAGAGAGAGAGAGAGAGAGAGAGAGAGAGAGAGGGAGAGAGAAAGAGAGGAGAGGGGAGAGAGAGAGGGAGAGAGGGAGAGAGGGAGAGAGAGAGAGAAAGATGAAAGAGACTGGAAGAAAAATATAGACCAGAAAATGCACAGTATTTTTAAGAGCCGGATTACAGTCTAGTGGAAGTTTGAAAAACTAACTCTCCTTGAAGTTTATCCTCGGAATCTTCGTAGATATATTTTATGCTTTAGTATCCCACGTGACGAAGACGTTTTTAGGAAAATTAAAATACATTTCGTAAATAATTTTTATGTAGAAAAGTTAGTTCTTTCATTTTATCTTGTTGCAAATAAAATACAGATACGGTTAAAATGTACAACAGTACTTATTTGTTTGAAGATTAAACACAAATTGTTTTGTGATGGATAACGATGTTTGAAAAACAAAAGATTGAATTCAATGCAAACGTATTAGAAGTTTCGAATTGACAATTATAATCACAATTGATAATTAAAACAATCCATTATAAATTACGATTTATTGAAAAATCGTTTCCTCGTAAATATAAGTATCTATAACATTTCAACATTTCAACTTGACAGCAATGCATATACTCGTAAACCATTTTCATCATTCTCACCACTCAAAGACGAGCCTTGATGAATGCAACCTCGCGTTACATCTCTTCTACTTCTATAAGATTTTTTTTCTCTCTTTATAGTCACAAGGACCAAACAAAGAAAGAGAAGGAGAGATAATCCCAGACAAGAGAGCCCTCAAGGTATGATAATCGGCATCCGAATGCAACCAGGCGATGTAGGTTAATGAGGTGAGAATGTATTACCAATAAAGAGGCGCCCTGCTTCAAGTTAGATAGCTCGAGAGAAACGTAACGCGTTACACCTCAAAAGAATACTGCCATCGTAAATGCGCGAAATTTCTCTCTATTCTCTTTATCTTTCTCCCCATCCTTCTTCATTCGTACATAAAATATGTCGGCTTCGTCGTCGTCTCCGTTAATGCTCAAAACTCTAGTCGCGCGAATGTCGCCGACACGTGAAGCTCGTGAGGCACAGCTCGTCAAGGTTATGTAAGCCAGCGGCGACGATAGCGCCGGCTCCGCTAACGAGATGAACTCGAAATTCAGATTCTGAATTTGCTATCCTAATCAGAAGCTCTGAAGCTAGCTCTTTCACCACCTACAGACTTGCGTTATGCCGAGCTCGTCTTCATTTTCCGTGTAACATCCATCTCACTTTCACTCTCTCTCTTTCTCTCTCTCTCTCTTTTTCTTTCGCTTTAGTGCAGCTTCTATCTTTATCACCGCGGCGTTGATGTAGACCTTTGTAGCGGAATCAAGTATGGGTTCGTTTCTTTTTAGCATAAATTATAATTAAGCGCGGTATAATTTCGCACAAGACATGTTTTTTTTCTTTCTTATTTTTTTTTTATTAAATTCATAATTAATGTATAATTAACGACGGAATACGGACTCGTCATTTTTTTCCGTGTTACATTTTTTTTCTGTAAATTCGAAGCCGTTCGTTTGCGAATTGAAGCGCTCTATTTGTAGATGATTATTTTATTTAAGTACAGTTGTAAAATTATAATTTTCATGGAGGAATTTTGCAAAATAATTTGATGTGTACATATGGGGTTTATTTACAAAAAAAAGAAGATTTATTAATTAAAAAAGAAAACATATTTCATAAATAATTTTTTTTTTTTTAATGAGTTTGAGTATAGAAAACGTAAAATTATTTTAATTTAAAATTATATAAATGTCGTATTTTCAATTCGAGAAAATATTCTTGTACTATTTTACGAAACGAATATTTACTTACTAAATATTTACTTGAATATTTACTTTTTCTTTTTTTCTCACTGTGTGCGCGTACATCTTTTGAATAATCTCTTTGATAAAATCATAAAAAAATTTAAGTATAAAAATGCTTTTTGACGTAAACGAAAAATCCAACGTATTCTCAATAAAAATTTACTCGATTTTAAAACAAAATAAATTATACACGTGTTTCTCAAGTAAATGCAACACGAACAATAATTATTTTACCCGTTGCATCGAGCAAACTTATTCAATTAGAAGTCTACAAAATCAATGCGACAGTTACAAGCGAAGCGTTCGATCGTCTGCATAATCAGCGATCGACCAAACCGCGAGACAGACTCGATAATTTCTCTCAGCAATTCCCTCTCTTTCTCTCTTTCTCTCTCTCTCTCTCTTTCTCTCACAGTCGATATCTAATTACCTGAACTCGATGGCAGTCTAAGCATTCGCGTGCGAGCTTCCTCGACCCGCAAGCAACTCTCCGTCTTCTCTCTCTCTCTTTCCTCTTGAGAGTAGTTGCTCGTGTATTCCATGTACACGACCTCTCTCTCTCTCTCTCTCTCTCTCTCTCTCTTTCTCCCTCATCCTTTCTCTCCCTCTCCCTCTCCCTCTCCTCTCCTCTCCTCTCCTCTCCTCTCCTCTCCTCTCTCTCTTCCTTTGGCGGTAATCAGACGGCTGATGAATTTACCGGCTGGTGAGAACCGGTCAATTTCGTACAATTTGTCCTAATACGATTGCTCGATGTATGCCGCCTCCGCCGTTGGCTTTGATAACGCTCATGGTCTACTTTGCAAGGCCGCGAGCGTTACTGCGCGCGTATACCAGAAAGATAACGATTCGCGCTCCATTAACTATTGCACCGTTGAAAATATTACATTTTAAACGATCTTTGCGCAACGAATCGATCGCCGTGTCTCTGATCTCGATTCTGTGTTATTCAATAAACAGAGCGAGACCGAAATAATGCAAAAGGTTATGCAATATTTAGATGTTACGCGATAAATGTGGATCTTCTCCTTAAATATTTTGTTACCGTTTTTCTTTACCGAAATTTACTTTCGTATCCGCATGCTACAAGCAACTGTGCTTTAATAAAATTACGTTCAAACGTAAATATTATGTTACAATGGAATTGAAAAATATATATTTATTTTTCCTTCCATTACGCATCGCATACATATACGTATACCCGCATATAAATAGCGACGTCTTTCTTTTGTTGAGCGACAACCAAGCGCATATCGGCATTATTATTCGTAGGTTACATTATACAGCCTGGAGACTTTGTCTTATACTCCCCGGTTCGTATAACTTACAGCCATTAAAATTCATGAAACGACGTATGGGAAGTACAAGATCCGGTACACGACAACGTCGACGACCGATTCTTTCTCTCTCTCTCTCTCTTTCTCTTTGTCAGCTAGGAGGAATATATCGGAGAAAGAAACGGCGAATTCTTTCGCTTATACCCGTTCTCAAGATTTTTGCGATTTCCTCACGACCTCGATTCCCATCTTTCTCTCTTTACTAAAGCCGTTGCATCCCGTAATTGGCACGAAAACGAACGTAGACGGTATAGATGTGTGTGTGTGTGTGTGTGTGTGTGTGTGTACATACATACATACATAAAAGGATGAAGAGGAAGCGCGAAACTTCTGTTTTTCTACTGAATTTAAAGTGTACTACCATATGGTTTATCTTTTCTTCGTTCTCCTGCAAATATTTAATTTATGGATACTGAGATATATTAAGGTCTGACTAGACGGTGAGAAATTTATTGGAGAGAACGATAGAATATTGTTGAAAAAGAAGAGTAAATTTACATAAAAGTTATCATACAGTGTGCAAAACTAGAATAATAATTATATATTTGTATCTTATATAATAGTAAGACTATATATATTTTATTTTTGTAGATTATTGTAACTAAAATTTTGAAGTACTTTGATTTTACAATCTCTGTATTGTTATTATTTCAATTTTTTACGTGTATAGCACAATATAGCCTTTTACACAGTTAAAAAAAGTTTAATTTTTGATCATAGATTAATCTAAAATTTCATATAATTTTAGATCTTTAATATAATCTATTAACGGTTTTATCTATTAAACTGTAAAATTACACGTTCTTAGTGAAAAAAAAGTAATTATTTTCGATACACTAATAGATAAATCGATATTCTTGAAGTAAATGATTTTACAAAAATAACTATTATTAATTTTAACGCAAGGCCGCAAGGAGTGCGACAATTTTTACAAAATGACTTAATTTCTCAAACCCGCGAATTAACGACGAGAACGAAAATCACGCAGACATACGTCAATTCTTACAAAAATCGCTCACACGTTTCAACTTAACCAATACCCGTAAATCAAAATTTATTATCCATGCCAAAGCAGAGCGCATAATTCATTCGCGAAAGACTTTTAAAGAACCGCGCGAAAGTGAGAGTGAGAGAGAGAGAGATAAAGGACGAAAGTTTAATTCGAGTTACGCGTGAAAATGGAGCGTGAAATTATGTCGTCGCGGAAAGGGAAATAAATTTCGATGAAAGCTATTAGACTCGTTACTCGGGGCTGCTTTTCTCGCTCGATAATAACGCGCGCACGCGATCCTATACACGACGTTCGATTGCTTCCATCGACGCGTCGACCTTTACTTACATGTTTTAGACACCAAGTGGAATGGGTATGTTATCGCGATGATAAATTCTTGTTTCTATAGGGAGATAGAAATTGATGTTTGGCGTGTCTGCAAGTTTACTTAAGTTTTATAAATCGTTATGTAAACAATAAAATTATTGCGATCAATTTTGCTTGTTGATTATAATTGCTAATATCAATATATTGCTCGTTAACCTTTAAAGGTTAAGGTTGAGATGGCCCATTTATGAATCAGATGTACGATGGATTATTACGTTGAAAAAATTTGCACTGATGTATTATTATATATAAATAAGCAAGCATGGATGTGTTTTAGTATGGGCCAATAGAGAGCTTGAAAACCCTATCGAAGCTATTAGATGTTTATACACATAAATAATACTCTTAAAAAATATCAATTTTTAAGTTCAAAATGCCGGCCCTCTAAAAGTTAATATTGCTTGTTGGTAACTTATTAGAAAAACGATGTCGAAAAAAGTTTTAATAATGATTGAAATAATGATTTAATAACGATCGACTAAAAAATCTTTGCATAATTAATATTCTTTCAAAAATTTACTTATAGTTTATGTCATCATTTTCAAGATTGAACGAACATAATATATTTTTCGAAATTAAATTGTTTAAAAACCAACAAATAAACAAATCATATACTCGGGATACAAAATAATTTTTTCCTCGCTGAAAATAAACGTGCAGTATTATATCACTAGCGTTCTAAAACACAAACCCCTCCAACTACGCGTCCATTTGAACCTTGGCCAAAACATTAACTCCACGCACCGACGTATCCACTTCAACGATCGCCGAGAATCGAGACCCAGGAAACGTCGTCGACGTCGACTACGACGACGACAGCACCAAGAGAGAAAGAGAAAGAGAAAGAGAGAGAGAGAGAGAGAGAGAGAAAAGAGCGCCACGGGAATTCAATTTCCGGTCTGACGCGACGACGGTCTGACGATGTCGACGTGTCTTCGCGCACACATCTACACGTGTGTATCTTGCCGTCCTAATCGCTAATCTTCACGCGAGCGCGAAAACGATTTCTAGTACTCGTATATACTCGATGCTCGCGAAGAGGGTGAGTGCGAGGAAGTTTTTTTTTTTTTTTTTTTACTTTCTATGCTTTTTTTTCGTTTTCGCTCGATGTCTCCGGTCGTTTGGAGTGACTGATATTATTGTGAAGAAAAACATTCGTTTCGTAATAAATTTCGATGAAATATTGATAGAAAGCGTTGCATTCGTTAATATTTTATATATTGTACAGATGATTATTTTTTTAAACAACTAACTTTATTATTTTTCACCCTTTAATTTGAATTATTAAAAAAAAAAAAATACTTCCTTATTCCAACGAAAATATTTCGATGCAGAATTTTTCACGAAATAAAACAACAAAATTAATGGAAAGAAAATAAAAGTAAGATCCAATTCTATTCAATGTACATTAATGAAAATATCGGCTTTATATTTAAAATTTTTATACATACCCAGTTTTTTTCTTGAAATTCTTCCGTATTTTAAAATATAAATTTATTTCTTTGAGCTTACTTTAACGATAACGTGATTTTCTCAATGAAATACAAATCGATAATTATTACTTACCTGAAAAACAAAATAAAAATAAAAATTTATTAACATTGACATTTATATATATATATATATATATATATATATATATTATTTTTTTATTTATATTTTTAAATATTGAGAAATATATAGTATAGTATTTTTCACAAATATATTTAAAAAATTCTTCATCTATCAAACCATCCATCATTCACGCGCGCTTATAAATAAAAAAAAAAATAATAATAATGATAAATCTTAAACTCTTAATCCAATAAATCATAAAAGAGAATCAAGTCGATTAAAAATTGATCGCGAACTAATTATAAAACATTCTCGAGATTATGTCACTCAACCAAGAAAAGCAAAAGAAATTCGTCATCCTTGAGAGCAAACTTTGTGCTTCTAACTATCGACACATCGCAAAATGTTTTCTCCTCCTTCCTTTATCATCCTTCTTTTTTTTTTATTTGAAAGCTTCTCCTCTCTTATAGCGTAAAACTCGCAAGGAATAAATTGAATTCGCATCCCTCGTTTCTCTCATTAGCCACGGGAGCGAGTTTATGTGACTTTCACTCCGTCGGATGTTTACTCTTCCCGAGTACCGATGTTTGATATGTATATATATATTAATGGGTAACGCTTCAAGGAAAAAAAGGAGAAATGAGAAAAAGAGAGAGAGAAGATATTTCGAGCCTCGAGAGAGACGGAAAGAAGATTAAAGTCTGATTCGAAATAAATTAGATCGCGTAGATGGGATTTTGTCGTTTAGCGGGTAAGAGTGAGGCTGGATTTTTAGTGGATGAACAAATACGCCATGTAAATAGAAAATGTCCGGAAATTTGTTTTTATTCGAGAATCGACAAAAAAATGTTATATTTTATATTGTATTTATTTGCTTCGATAGCTAAATTTAACAAAGAATAGATGAATGTCGTTAGCCTAAAAAAGTATAATTTGCTTTAGGCGAATAAAAAAAATTATTATATTTAAAGAAAAAATAAAAATTGTTTCGATCAAAAAATTTTAGTAAATGTTGGTTTATTATAATTGACATGATTAATATAAACAATATTTTACTATTAATTTTAAAAAAAATTTTCTTTTCCTTTTGACAAAAAATCAACGACTATATTTCACGTTTCAACTTTTAATTTTTTAATCAAGTTCGAGGCATTATTATTGTTTTTGATTAATTATTATCAAAAACAAGTTATATAAAATTTACACTCACGTAACGTTAACGCATTTATGTAAAAATTAAATTTTGTACCATAAATTTTCAAAAAACGATCATCGCAACAGCAAAGATAGTCGTTTAATAAAAAAAAAAAAAAAAAAAATCAAAGACTAAAATAACCGTTTATTCATCATCGCACCAAAGAGCGCGTGAACTTTGATGGAAAAGCGCGAACGAACTATATATACATGCGCACGCCAGTGCACTGGCAACGAAAAAAAAAAAAAAAAAAAACAACTCAGCCAAAATCAACAACAAGTGTTTCCCTGGCGAAGAAAAGAAGCTACGGAGAAAACGATAAAAAGAAAGTAAGAGAGAAAAGAAGAAAAAGTTTTCGTTGTGCGCATCGCCGTGAAATTCACTCGCCGTTCCAATACGTCAACACTTCCGTAATTTCCTTCAATCACGCAAATTGCCGCCAAGTCCATCCTTTCATACCTCAATCTTATCTCTCACTATTTTTCTGCTCCCTTTTTTTCGGAAAAAAAAAAAAAAAATGTTTTCCTTCCACTTTTACGGCGCTCTGTGTGTCTATGTATTCGTATGCTCTACCAATCGCGGATTGCGCTCTCGAAAGCGCAGACGATGAAATTGAACGAAATGGTATATATGGAAGAGAGACAAAAAATAATAATGTAACTCCCGACGATTGTACGAAGTAAAAAGAGAGAAGGACGAGGGAGGAGGAGGGAGGGAGGGAAATAGAACGATTGTTTACACGGAATATGCATGAGGCCGGTTATTGAATTTTGGAAAAATAAAGGTGAGACTGCTCCGTTGTTTGTTATGCCGTTGAACGTGACATTTTTTTTTCTCCTCTTTTTTTTACCGGATTATTTGAATACGAATATATATATATATATATATATATATATATATATATATATATATATATATATATATATATATATATAATTGCGAGAAAAAAATTGAACGCGGAAAATTTTCCGAATGCTTTTCGAAATGTAAATTTTCTACGATAACGATTGTTTACGAATAATACATATACATAAGTGCATAAAGAATTTTTTGTTTAATAATGTTGTGTATTATAAATCATTTTTATGCAGTACAGTAAATGTTTTGTTTTATTCAGAAAAGAGAAAATCAAACGAATATGTAATAACAGGATTTTACTTATCCGTGATTTATAATAGTTTTGCCGTAAAATACTTGCATATATAAGAAAATATATTTTATTATATAAAAAATTATAGATTGAATTTTTAGCTATCTGTTAGTAATATTAAAATAAATACATATACAAAAAAAAAACAAAAAAGAAAACAGAAAACATATTAAACCCATGGAAAATATAAACTTACAAAGTATACATTCCCACACATTAAACATTTTATTTCTCATGTAAAAAATACGGTTTACTTCAAGGCGTTGCTCTATACCGAAAAACACAGTTGCTTTTCAGACGTATACAAAAAATGAAAGTAAAAAAAAAAAGACGTTAGATCGAGAGCGACAAAAAAAAAAGAACTTGGGCGCACATCTTAAACATTTTTATTTACACGGGATTCTCCGCTCGCTAAATTCCGCACACGAAGCCGCGGATCACGAATCCGCGCGACTACGTAGACATGTGAAACGTGGCGTACGACTCTACAACTAGACAGAGAGAAAGAGAGGGGGAGAGATAGAGAAACGAAAGCGCGAAAGTTTACCGCGTTTTGTCATCGATGAACCGTCGAGGAACAAAAGGTTAAGATATAGCGCCGATAGAAAACTAGAATCGATCGATTTTACACGCTTGAGAAATTTATTCACGGCGTAAATACATGTACGAGGATAGTTCGATACTCACGCGAGCCCGTGTGCGTGACCTTTTTAATAAAATAAGGAAATAAATAGGATCGAGCAAAGTTCGAAAGATGTGTATGTGTACGTGTCCTATGTATGGGTGTGTAATCGTGCGTGGAAAGTTAACGCGTTGTTTTAATTAATAATTTATGAAATTCTAACTCGTGAATGAAAATTTCGAATATATACGTTAACATTTTTTAAATAAGTTGAAAAGAAATTTTTAAAAAAACATTTTTTACCTAATTCTAATCCGAAATATCAACAACGATTTCCATTTCCTTTGCAAAATCTGAAGAATAGAGTTTTATAGAGAAACTATAAGCCAAGAAAGTGAAAGAATAAACGAACGAAGGAGAGAAAGAAAGAATGGAAAGGATTAAGTCGAAACCCAAGAGAGAAAGAGAATAGGCGCTGTGAAAAGTACGTGTGTTTGCGCTTAGTAAGCTAAGAAATAGAGGAGAACCTAACATACTCGAACTCAAAAATCTCTCTCTCTCTCTCTTTCTCTCTCTCTCTTTCTCTCTCTGCTTTTGAAGAAAAGTTTTAGGCCGAAAGAAAGATAGAGAAAGCAGTGAAACAGCAAGCGACTCTCTCCCTCGCAAACCCATATGTCAAAGGCCAAACACCCGCGAGAAGAGTTTACCGCGATAATCCGAAGACACGCTGCTCTCTCTCGGTGTAATCAAATTCCTCCTCCTCTCTCTTTTTCTCTCTTTCTCTGCTCTTTCACCGAGAAATTTGATTAAATTCGACGTAGAAAAGTTACTTCCCTGAAGCGGCATACTTCGTATGACTTACTTTTCCTTTCTTGGATCTACGGTGAAAATGTATGCAGGCGACGCCGACGGGAAGATTCGAAATTAATTTTTTGAAGGGCCATGCATGCGTGTAGGATTTGAGCAAAAAGGCGCAAAATGTGCAATTGCATAACTTTGTGTTTATTAATTTATTTTGAAAGATAACGATAAACTATTTTTTTTTTTTTTCTTTGGTTTGATAATTTTTAGAAAGTAAATCAACCGAAGTATTATAGGAAATGTAATTTTTTTTCTTTCGTTTAAATAGATACAAACGATAATTAATATAAGAGTATAATTTTAAAGCAAACAATGCGTACAATTTGTTTTTTATTGTTATAATCATCTTCCCGATAAAATTCCAAGGCTAGTCATGTGAAATTTACGGGGAAACAATGCGTGAGAGAGCATTTGAATAAGCCAACCTTCAAAAGCGAATCGCACGCGGCAGATGTTTTTTTATTCCTTTAAAGTATTGTGCGCCTCCTCTTAATAGTTAGCTTTTATGGCTCTCGACTGAAAGCGACTTCAATACTCGATTGTTAATATAAGTAGCTTTAGAAAATAAAAAAAGAGCAAATTGTGTGGGTTTTATTTTCTTTTTCGAGATGAAAAATTAATTGTAAAATGCATGAACCTTAATAATTTTTTAAACATCTTACGTAAAGTAAAAGCTATTCAACATTACTTTTGCAACATTTTACATAAATAAAAAAAAACAATGTATCTTTCTAACGTTAAAGAGAAAAAAAAAACAAAAAAAAAAGAAACATAATATCCCAATTAAACGATCCGCGCATCATTCATTCTTAAAAACTAACCCATCGAAGACCAAAAGTCTTGCAATCTCACGATGGGCGCGAATGATATGTAAATAATCCCCTTTCCAAAACTCTCCAGTATTCATTTTCTCGCAGTGAACGAGAAAACCTTTAAACCGAGAAACAAAAGAACGGCGAGCGGTTTACAAAGCTGCGCGCGGCGATGCATGAAACAGGCCGAAAAGGTGGCGCCAGGTGAATGCGTTTGTATTGTATACTTATATATATATACAGTATAGTCACTTACAAAAGTATATATACATAAGTAGAAACGGGAAGTTTCAGAGTAGAGCAACAACGAAGCGCAAAACCGTAGGTATACATCGCCCTCTAAATTCATCGAGCGATTCACTCTCTCTCTCTCTCTCTCTATCTCTTGCTCATGCTACGTAGAATTCGGGTGTATATATATTCCCTCGAGGTGAGGAGGGAATTGCTGCTGTTGCTGCCGGTAACGTTTACCGGTGATGGCGACCGAATGATTGAGTTACGTACGGTTTGATGGTCTCGCGCGTTTATATTCGTTTTACTGTCTCTCCGTGTGTGTAGTATATACATACACGTTACGACAAAAATTACGCAAGTTTTTCTCGCGACGATTGTAATATTTGTTCGTCGGTCGTTGAATGCCGCTTTACATGATTGATTAAATGTGTAAGTTTAAATGTAATCTACAGGTTGTCTGAGGTGTGTGTATATGTGTTTAAATAGAAAACACCGCGGAGATTTTTTTTTTAGCTAAAGTAATTGCGGATATATTTACTTTCGTAAACTTTGTCGTTCAAACTGTGTTGAACGATCTGAATAATCCAATGGGAACGTTTACTGCTGTGATAATGAAAGTTTAACTATTAAGCAAAACAATATATATACGTTGGAATAATCTATTAAATAAAAAACTTGATTCATCGAAAATCAATTGGCTATTGATAAAGCTAGTAAATCCATAATATGAAATGAAACGATGGGATTGCAAATTACACGAGAAATGCATCTTCTTGTTAATCGAGACCCATCAAATAAACGACTCTCGGTTCTCATTAACGTCGCTATTTTCGTCCCGATATTCGCGACATAACGAATCCCGATAAGAACGGAAACGTCAGGAGAACTTAATCTTGAAAGTTGGGGCCAATATCACGCCGGAGCAGAGATCGACGTATCTGCATTAAAGATCTCAGCTGTCTATCAATCGCGAAATATAGCGCGAAGCTTTCTTATCGCACCGGAGACGGAGAAAATAAAAGCTCGAGTGCTTGTTTTTTTTTTTATTTTTCCTCTTACTCCTTTCACGTGCGCAAAAACTCGTTAAAGAAAACACAAAGGTAGAACGGTAGGTGACGTTTATTGCGAATTTTAAAATAAATTTATGGTTAATTGCGTTTTACGATACGGACGGGAAAAGATGTATCGACCTCGAGCTCAATGAATAAAAGAGCGCTTAGTTTGAAAATAAGTTTTTTTTTTCGTAAAAATGATGAACGATTACTTTTATTTTCTTATTAAATAGGAAGTATTTTATTTATTTTATTTTATCTATTTAATTTTTTTTTTCATTTTTGCGAAGATGGAAAATTTTATATTTACATTGCAATGATTTTTTGAAAATAATCGTGTCAAATAATGACACCTCAAATTTTATAAATTTAAAAATGTGCTTTCAGAAATAAAAAAAAAAAAAATGATAAAAACACGTTTTAACGTCAAAAATAAAATTTATTAAATAAAAAGTAAAACAGCTATAAAAATCTTTAGTCGAAATTTTCGTCGCGTTATTTTCTCTTTAAAATGATTGAATTTTAAACAAAATGTGAATAAAATTTGTAATTAATTAAATATACAACCTTCATGATTCATAGTACACTTTACATATACAATTTTTCAGCACTTATCGCATTTTATCTTTTCATACTCGGATTATTTTATTAACAAAGCCAACGGAAACGGATTAGCCGATATTTTTGATGAAAAAAAAAAAAAAAAAAATCGAAAAAAAAAGAAAAACTTTTTATCGACGCACGAATATCGCATATTATCAAACGTCATACAATGCGCCTCTAGCTATATGAAATTCACGCTCGAAACAACCCCCTCAAAAAGTCAAACCAAAAAGTATAAAATAAAAAAGAACAAACAACGAGTACGAGTCACATTACCTCGTCGTTCTAAAAAGTTAGGTCGCCCGACCTAAAAACCAAAAACCGAGTCGCGCTGGAGAGCCGTGCGATTGTCTTTCCTTTGTCGAGGCGTTGGAATGCCTCGCAACGAGACGTGACGTTGTGCCTTCCGAATTCCCCATGCGGTGTAGCGAGTGTGTGAGAGAGAGAGAGAGAGAGTTACTACTACAAGCGTGAACCGTTGCTAACCTCCATCCCGGCGTGTCCACTAATTACTACCGCCTCGTCGCGCATTACGCGCTCGACCTTTTGTACTTTGGATTGCACGTGTGTAAGTGGACGCGTGGCTCTTTGTGATTTAAGAGGATTCACTCTCTCTCTCTCTCTCTCTCACTCTGAATTTAGATGGGCTCGCTAAATTTCCACTGAAGAGGTTCTCCAGGTCTCTTTTCTTTGCGGTTGGAAGTGAATTTTAAGGTCACGCGGAAATGTTTTTCAAAATCACGGGAGGGAAAAATTAATGAAATTGTTTAACCTTTATTTTATAGAATTATTATTTTAAATAATAAACCAAGATTGAAAAATCAAGTAAAAGCTATCACATTTATCAAAAAAATTTAGTGAGTTGAAATTTAGTTTGTTAATTTCAAAAAATTATCAAATAAAAATATCAAAAAAATTACAAACAAAACAATAATTGAAGAAAAATTTTCCCTCTGTGGAATGACAATAAAAAAAATTCTATTAAAATCTTTTTATGTTATATTTTCTAAAAAAAAAAATCGTTCCACTTCCACGCGCGATTGCTTTTACCAATCGCATTAAACGTTACGTTTCATCGGATTAAACTAAAATTCTTTACGTCATGTTGCTGATCAAATGAATTCAAAAGTTTTTATATCAATTACTCGACACGTCACGAAATCAATACGCCTTTCGTGCGTAAGCGAATAAAAGCAAGCGATCGGTTTACCGATATAACTTTATCAAAATAATTTATCGCGTTTTTTTGAAAAGCATCAAGTGAACCTGAAAAATTCACTACATTAAACTTTATCTATTTTCTACACATATAAATATTGGTTTAAATACGCCACGGAGTTATAAAATGATAAAGTTTAATGCTTTCTATTCATAATTCTCATTCAAGTATAACTCTGTGAAAAAAAAAATCCATTATATAACGGAAGAAAAATTCTTTTACCGATGCAAACGCATTGCTACAATACATTTAACACTGGGTTGCTCAAAGAAATAATTTTGACTACCTTTTAATTTAGTATAGAAAACAATTATATTTATAATTATACAAATTGTTAGAATTTGGAGACTATACATATATATACATATGATATAAATTTTTTTATTAATAATTGCAGTGTATAAATTATAACACACGAATTTTGTAAAATAAAATAAAGATCATTTTTTTTTAGACTTAAAGAGCGTTCGATAAACAATTATCGTCGGATGTAAAAATGAATTGTAAATTATTAAAATAAGCCTTCGGTTAATTTTCATATTATTACAAGAAAGTGACATTAAAATTGCATATTCATTTGAAGCATTAAAACACAAGTGCATTCATTTACAGGGTCTGATAAATTTTAAAAGGAATGTAACGAATGGAAGCTAAAGAGGGAGAGAGAGGGAAAGAAAGAGAGAAAATTCTATTTCTACGGAGAGGATATACACAGAAGGAATTCGAAATGCCGGAAAGATTTGAGGAAGCGAAAATTCGTTACAAAGTAGGATAGAAGAAATAATTGAGTTAAATTTTCCAGCCATATTGCTAAATATTATATACGCGAGTGCAACTCGTCGAGAATATGTTTATGATATGAGAGTCTCGTTTCTTTATGAATGTCGAATCAAATACAAAATGAGAGCTTGAGCCAGCTAGCTCTCGCACTCTCTGGTATAATTTCCACAGTGTGAAATTTTATATAATTTAATAATAGTTATAGCGACGGTCGTTTTCGTAAGCTAAAAGCGCGCGTATTTAAAATCACCTTTTGAAAGAATTGTTGCGTGAATTTTACGCACGCTGTATGAGTATATTTTGAACAGCGCGACGAGTTGAAAAAAGAAAAAGATTACGTTGCACGAAATCATGAGTTGATAAATATCGAGTTTACAAAAGATATAATTACGAATTTATTTACACAAGAATGTGAAATTATAGAGTCGTCGAGCGCGCGAGGACAAACTAATCAATGGTTTAAACACGCAATCAAAAACGACTTGCCGTGTAATCAAAAATGCATAAAAGCAAACACACCGAAAACAATGGGAAAGCCGAGATAGCTTCATCAGAATCCCTTCTTGTTCGCGACAACGAAAAAGTAAAAAAAAAAAAAAAAATAAAAGAAAAAGAGGTAGATTTGCACGGGGCGTTTTTTGTATTCCGCCAACCTATTTTCCGTGTTATTCTACTTATTCTGCAACTCTCTCTCTCTCTCCCTCTCTCTCTCTCTCTTCCTCTTTGCAGAGAGAGAGAGAGAGAGATGCGGACGAGGTTGGAAAATGTTCCGGATTAATCACGGGAGGATTGTTTGCAAGGACAATGGCGGTCAGATCCAATTCTACGAGTGCCTTGAAAATGAGCGAGAGCAAAAGAGATAGAAAAATAAAGAGAGAGAGAGAGAGAGTGAGAGATTGAGAGAGAATAAAGTAGAAAAATACTTGTGTAAAGACATATTCATTTTTTTCTTAGACATCGGAATATATCCTATCGGTCTGTTTGCAGTTTATTTTCTCATTTACATAGTGTAAGAATAGATGAGTCTAAAGTTAAGAAAGTAAGGTCATTCTTTTCTACTTCTCCGGCGTTTATTGAAAAACATAAACGCGTCATATTGCTTAAAACGGTTTAGCTGAATTTACATATAAATTATGTATATATGATGAAATATACGAGCGAACAGTGGATTTCGAATTTTTAACGGTTCCAATTCGCTCTTTCAAAATTTCAATACCCACACGCGTTAACACCGGAAATTAATTAAACGTTTGTCATTATCGCTTTAACGATTACTATTAATCAATTTTAGAGCATAATTGCATCTCCGATAATCAATAGGCATGTAAAATGTACGCATCCGCATATACGGGAAAGTAATTAAAACGCGATAACAAAAGGAAACTTAAATATCATTTATTTTATCGTGTGAAAATAACTGGGACACGTTTGAAAAAGAAAGTTAAAACCAAAAGTTATCGTTTTGCAAATTGAAAATCAAAACGAGTTATAATTTTTACTTTACCTGATTGATTATTATTATCAGTGAAAAACTTGTGTAATTAAAGATTAATGTTTTGACTAAAAAAGGATTTTGATAAAATTTATTTAAATAATTATTGAATTTTGAAAGTTACTGCAAACATGATTTTAAAATTAAAATTAGTTTCTATTTTTCTAGATTTTGTTAAATTTAATAAATCAATTTCGCAAAGCAAAAAAAAAAAAAAATAAAAAAAAAAAAAAAAAACGTCTAAGACATAAAAAAAAAACAGCTAAACCATTCCCCACCGGTATACATCCTTAAATTTCTCAACGATACACTTTTTTTTCGTCCCCTGAGGACATCCCTCCTCTATCCTCGCGTTCGCATTTACAACCTGCCCTGTAATTCAAAACAACGCGGCTACGCTGCCTTAAAATCCCACCGAGCAAGCCAATAATTCAAAAGCTTTCACGGCAACACTCCGGGTAATCGAAAACTGCATATTCCAACGCATATGCCACTCGCGTTATAAAAAAAAAAAGTGTATAAACGATATGAATGTATATATGTATATATGTAAAACGACGTCAGGCTCTCACTCTATTTTTCTTTCCTTTACAGACGGAAAGGTTCGAGCAGTAAAGAGGCAACGTCGCCACGCAGAGTCCATCGATGTCTGCATCGACGTATAGATTTTTTTTTTCACGCCGCCGTAAATACATCCGATGCAGACGAGATAACCTCGTGTGTACGTCTCTTCTTTTGTTGTTTGTCCTTTCTTTTTTTTTTTTTTCTTTTCATACTTGGTCGGAGCGAAAAAATAAATGAAAAAAGAAAAAAAAAAATGTTTGTTCGGTTACGAGGGAAAATAAAGACGTCAAAGCGTCGTAAAGGATTATTAGTGGATTACGCGCGACGGGGAAAGAAAAAAAAAAAAAAAAAGAAGGTGAATCTTGCTTTCGATGCATTCGGCGAGAGGTTTGCGGCAGAAAAAAAAATAAAGAAAAGTTTTTACGTACACGTCTGCTCGTGATCATTATTTTTTTTTTCCCCCTTCATGGAGAGCATAACGAAACGTAGAAAATTTGCGATGAGTGATATTTTGGCAAAAGATTTTTTCCCCCGTATTTTACTCGTGCAGCGAGTTCGCTTTAAAATTTCGGCCGTCAGTTTGCGTACGCGCGAGTATTTGGTTACGCGCCAAAATCAACTAATCGTCAGCTTATTAACTGCGGAGATAAATGTAGCTGCGCGATGCACGAAAATTGCCCAATTCACGATGAATTATGCCGTGATAACTTGTTATACAACTTTGTAAATACATTTATTTATTTTTTTAATGGACTGAAAAAATAACTTTCGTTTCACCGTCGTATAATTATCAGAATGTTATATCGCCCGTTTCTATATTTTGCACCAATATAGTAATAATAAATATTGTTTTGTCAATAAAGTATTTCAACAAGTTGTTTAATTTGAAAAATTTTTATTAATAATTCGCGTGATTTTAAGATCAAACCGGCAATTCTTTTCGACACTTTTACAAATGACGTCAATTTATTCTCGCAGTTTTCTTAGTAGATTTAAACACAATTTATTCGAAAGTTAAGCAAATTTCACTCAATTAGACAACGATTCTACGAAAATTACTTAAGGCATAACATTTGCTTAACGCATTGATGCTTTCAAATGAATTTAACCTAGTTATTCAAAATAAAAAAAAAACATCAGTTATAATTTTTTAATCACAAATGAGTTTGTGTAAATTTAAAAAATAATAATTTTACAAAAAAAAAAAAAAAAAATGTAAAAATTCTTAAAAAAACGTCAAGTATTTTCGAAAAAATTTAGTTTTGTTAGCGATGAATGTGAAAAATAATAAACCACGGGAAAATTTCTGCATGTATAAGTAAAAAAGCTAAAACAATTAAAGCGCTTGGAAAAATGCAAAAGATACAAGAAAAAGAAGTAAAAGAATCGCCCTAACAAAACATAGCCAACGTAATGAAATTCAACAATGCCAAAAGAAAAATCATCAAAGCCTCCGAGAACAAAGAGAGAAAGAGAGAAAGAGAGAGAGAGAAAGAGAGAGAGAGAGAAAGAGAGAGAAAGTGAGAGAGGAATAAAGAAAGAAAAAAAAAAGCAAGATGCAAAGTTTTTCGCCAACGGTATATTTCATCTTTCCCGCTTTCGTAATGTGCGAGGGCGTTTATACGAAACAGCTGTTAAAAAAGTTATCCCAACTGGCCGGCAAAAAACAAAAGAAGCTGTCTCCTATGTTTTTCCATTCGACATTGCACGTCCAAGTTTTTTTTCGACTAAATGCAAAGAGAAAGAGAAAGAGAGAGAGAGAGAGAGAGAGAGAGAGAGAGAGAGAGAGAGAGAGGCAGAGAAAATGGGAGTCTAACGATTCCTTTTTATTTACAAAACCGTCGTGAAGTATTCTCTATGCTTTTATCTCGCCGTTGCGCGCGAGATAATCAGAAACTTGCGAGGGCGTGGGGAAAGTCAAGGTGTCTCTCGCGTGACTTTGGTACGGCTGTCGCTTAGGTAAAACGTATTAGGTGTGAGCGATACGTTCGACTTTCGTTAGATAGATTTTGTATTAATGAAATTGTTTGATTGATAAAAAATAATTAGATAGTAATGATATTTTACGGTTAATTTTTCTTATTTGTAAAGAAAAAAAAAAAACGAATATTCAACGAAAAAAATTGATGAATTAAATTTTATTATTAATATTATTTAATAATTGAAACAAAAAATTATTTTTTTACAAGAAATTTTTTAAATACACCTTGTCCGCGTTAAATTCATTCATATAACAAAACCTTTGCCACAATGTAAAAATCATAAGTAATGAAATTGTATCTCGTAAAAGGGGACTTACAGAACAATATGCGTAGTTTATAACAAAAGAAAAGTAAAAGATTTTTAAACTCGCATGTCATTGGCTCATCAAATCGTTAGATCGATTAAAAAAAGAAAAAAAATAACAAAAGCAAAAAGCGATGAATACGATCAAGTCAACGCAATATCGCTTGCGTTCAAAGACCCACAGGTGGTTTAAACGCGTTCTTTAACCCGTGCGCGCCTCGTCATCTCGCGCTGTCTCTACAATATAATCTCTCTCTCTCTCTCTCTCTCTCTCTCTTTCTTCTCTTGGCAGACGAGTATATTATAAATGCATAGAAAGATAGAGAGAGGGAGAGAGAAAGAAAAATCATAAGCAGAAAGAGAAGTAGAAAGTCTCTGGATTCAAACATATGTGCCGGCTGTTGCCGTACAATTTCATCTCTCCCTCTCTCTCTCGCCTAGTCATCGTCGGTGCTTTTCACCGACAAGGTCAACGGTTCGTTCTCTCTCTCTCTCTCTCTCTCTCTCTCTCTCTCTCTCTCTCTCTCGCGGGCTCTCTGGTCACGCATATACATTTTCAGCCTACTAACCAGTACGATGACTCTTACCTATGGAGCATCCTCAGAACGTAAATGGTTTCCAAGCGCCTTCTCGATCGTATTAATATTTTTCTGTACGTTCTCCTAGGCTGTATAGATATTCTATACGTCCCACTAGAATTTATACAATCTTATAATACGTCCTAAGAGAAAAAAACATAAACAGCGCCACTGTTACAAATTTGCCGCTAAGTGTAGCCTATCATTTGAGTCTTCGTCGAGACTTACATTTTTGGAACGCGTAGTACGACTTATGAATGCTGAGCGAAGGAGATAGAACGAGACAGCGATATAATGCACACACACACACAGCGATACACAATTGCTCTCAAGTGACCACCCTATCTTAATCTCGCTCTCTCCTTCGTTCAATATACATTCAAACGACCACGGGGGCTCTGCTTTTCTTCTGTTTTAATTCGTATTAATATTAATTATAATAGTATTAATATTATTTATAAGCCTTGAAATCTTATAAAAAAAAACTTTTATTAAAAATATTATTTTATATAAATAATTTATAAAAATATTCAAGAAATTATTTTTTAATAAATAATAATTTTTCAAGAGTTAATAATATTTTCGAATATCAACCTATTTACTATTTTTTTTAATTTCATAATTTATATAATTATATTTACATTCTGTTGTCTGTCACTTTCTGACACTACATGTACATGTTCAAAATTGCATTTTATTCATGTATAACAAAATAAAACAAATTATTTTATTTAATCGGTAAGAGTCCTTGTACGGGCTATAAGGTTGAAAAATTTTTTAAGCACCATGAGTAAACCTTACATCATTAAAGCTTTTGGCTCATATTTTGTGGATGGATAGAGGCGCCATGATCGCGAGCGCAGCGAGCGACCCCGGTCCTACTATCCATCCACGAAATATTTCACCTCAAGCTGTAATGACGCGAGGCTCGCTCAAGGTGCATAAATAATTAATATCTGTGAGCCTGCAAGCTCTTGTCTATACTTGAAGATACGTACGCGCGTGTGTGTTAATGCGTGTGCGCAGACTCTCAGTGCAAATTCGCGTGAGAGTGAGAGAGAGAGAAAGAGAGAGATGCAAACGAGAAGCGACGATGTACCGTAAGGATTTTTACTGGTAATCCGACGGGAACGAGAGCGTTGACGACTCGCGTGATTGGAATAACGACGTTGCGAGATGATCAATTTTTCTCCATTGCGTTGGAAAATAATTGGGAAACTTTTTGACGTTTATTATTTTTCGATTTTTTTTTGTTTCGTTTTTCGTTTTTTATCATTTTTTATAACGATTGGCCGAGTTTATCGCTTGTTTGAAAAATATTTTCGTCATTTTTCGAGCTTACAAGTGTATAGTACATATTGAAATTTTCAAAAAAAAAAAATATAAAAATTGTACATGATATTTTAATAGCGAATGATTTAAAATATTTCATCTTGATTCAAACTCTTTTATCGTAAACTTTTCAAAACCATATACTTAACAAGTATAACGATCGCATCGACGAAATTCTTTTCCGTCACAAACTTTATACCTACGAACCCACAGCGGTGCACAGTTTTTTCTAATTAGCTTAAGCCGAGAAATTCAATATTCTGCTTCGTGTCATTTACTCATTTCTTATTAAATAAAATAATAAAAAAAAAAAAATATATACATATATATAAAGTGAAAAATAAGTAAAAAAAATTATTCAAGTATACTACAATCCATATATTTTCCAGCCATACCGTTACCATACTATGTGGTCATCATAAACAGTCCAATTAAATTTTCCGATACACGCGCGCACGCAAAGAGGCCCATTACAATACAGCCCGATGCGTTTTAAAATTGCGGTTTTAAAATTTTTTATTTTGCATTTCTTTTAGTTTTTTTTTCTGAATGCACAACATGTCGAGAGTATTGTGTCAAAATTCCAAGTAAATCGGAGCAAAACTAATGAGGATACAGCGTTTCAAGCGACCGGCCCTCATGCTCGATTTGTGAGTATAAGAAACTTTAAATTGATTTTCCCGAAAACGTCATTTTTGAAGTTCGTGAACATTATAACTCAAAATCTACTTGACCGATTCTTTTCAAATTTTGAACACTATTTCTACACATAAATCAACAGGTAATCAGAGAGCGTTTTTTTTGTTTTACGATTTTCTTCCATTTTATAATAACAAATTCACCGATAATTTTTTCCAAAAATACTTTAGATGTTATACTATAACGTGTATATGGAATAAATAAATCAACATTATTCATATCTCCAGAAAAAAATAATGAAAATATGCCTTTTTTTCGCCCTTAAAACCTTACCCCCCCCCCCTCTTAAGCCACGCGCTTATGTATCTAAGTATGCTAGCAACGCGCCTTACGACTCTCTGCGCTCGGTATATCACCTGTTTCGCTTGTACACACGCATGCACGCACTTGTAATAAACACTCTATCGTGGCTCAGGCTTTTGTGCGCGCACAGTACTTTCTAATTGCCATTGTTTTTGCCCCCCCCCCCCGTTACCGTATGCGTATGCGCTCGTGGATCGTTTTATCTCTCGCGGGTAAGCATTGAAAGTTTCGATTGAAGCGGAGATTCTCAAGTGGCGAAGTTTTTACTTTTAGTCGATTGATTTGATTTTTTTTTTCGTATGCTAAAAATTGCGCATTAGATAAAGCCAGGATATTTCGTGTTTTTTTTTTTTTTTTTTTTTTTTTATATTGATGGCAAGTTTAACAATCGAGTTTGAGATGTTAAAGAACCGCTTAGGATCAAATTGAATAAAATGTTGAATCAAACTTTGTTTTTGATATGAAATCATTAAATATTCATAAATTATAAATTTTATAGTTGATTCGATAATAATAGATATAATAATAGTTTTAACGTAATCGTTTTGTATTTGGGTTAAAATTAAATTACCGTAATTGTCGTCCGACGATAAATTAGAGTAATCGAAATAAAAAAAGAAACTAAAATGCAATAAAAGTGTTTGATTCGTTAAGTGAATCAATTTGTAATTGAAATTGAAAAAATCGAATTGTTAAAAAGCTTAAAATTAATTAATTATCTCCAACTTAAAAGCTTTTCTTACGATACACCTATTAAAAAAGTTTAAACCTTAATATACAAATACAAAGAATGCGAGAGAATAAGACAAACTTGAAAGACGGTTTCATTTCGTTCTTATACCGCGCTCGTAATTAAAACGGTAACTCAAAACAATAAAAATATCAACGCGCGTTGAAGTAACACAAGTTTTATATAAAAACAAAATAAAGAAAAATAAAAAGCATAATCGATCGCCTTCCTAATCTTAAACAAAGGGATATTCCTCGTTAAAACTAAACAAAAATAAATTCACAACACGCAGAAAATAAATTTTTCGTTTCGCGTTATCCATTTCTACGCATCGATTTAACAATGAGCCACGAGACGAATTTAAGCATTTCGTTGGAAAAGTTAAGCGTTCGCTTTGAGGGGAGAAATTTAAAAAAAAAGAAAAAAATTGATCGAAACTCCGGTATGCGAAGCGTTGGTGCAGAAATTATCCCGAATGACCGAGTTTTTCGACGAATTATTATTAGTCAACTTTTCATTCCGCAAAGTGGGAGTTGAATAATTGTGAAAAATTCAATTGGGAGGAGAGAAAAAAAAAGGAAAGATAATTGAAACGACGTTTTTCGAGAATCGTTGATTTTATGAAAAGTGTTTTGGAATTGGCAATAAATGTTTGTACGTTTTAATTGTTATTTATTATTAACAATATTTTGTTTATCAACAAAGTTTAAAAAGCGAAAGTCTTTCTTTAACGAATCAAATATTTTTCGAAATGATTTTTCTTTTTTAATTTTCCACATTATAATTCCACAATATTTTAATGTATTTAAATATTTCTAATTATAAAATTCATCGGTATGGATATTGATGATGAATGAGAAATAAAAAAACATTTTAAAAAAGTTTAACAGTTTTAAATAAATTCAGATTCCAGTATTATTCCATTATATATACATATAATGCCATAGTTACCAAAAACTTTTCTTAATTTTATGGTAATATTGTAATTAAATTATTTCACACTAATTACAATAATTCAACTTTTACACATTTAACTCGCTTTGACTTGTCCGTTAATGGATTAAATTTTAAGTTTCTCTGACCCAGACAACCCGATGAAAAATTTATGTCTTTCATAAATTTAAATACCGATTCTATATGGAATTGATAATCACCGTATATTTATTCCATTACCACATAAACGTAAAGTATAAAAGTATGTGTTAAAGTTAAGATTAAAAATATATTTTGAGAAAAAGTTTGTGCATTTTTTAAACTGCAGATGTTTTCTTTTGCGTAAAAAAAATTTTCCTTCAAATGCGTTATAATGTAATATTTTTATATAACCATTCATAAATCTATTTACTTTAAATTTTATTAAAGGAATTTCAAAAGTTTTAATTACTTTTTTTTTATCGTCGCTTATTTTAATGCGTCTTATTTTAAAAATAAACATAACCTCAAAATTTCATATTCCAGGGAACAGCTCTTGTAAACACAACCGAAAAAAATCGTTTAAACATCGTAGTATCCACAGCAGCAGCAGCAACAACAACAACAAGTAGAAAAAATAAAAATAAAAAAAAAAAAATAAAAAAGAAAGAAAAGATCGCATAGCAATTCAACTGAATTTTCCAGGGTAGCTCGCGTTACTTCCGACTGGCTAAACCTTCTTCCGTGCTCGGAGCGCTGTTAATTATTTCACCGAGCGAACTAACCGTCGGGGCTCTTTGTACCTTGGTATCCTTGAAGCTCTTTAGTAAAGAAGACGCGTCCAACCGTTTGGAAATACGTCCTAGTACTCGTCGTCGTCGTTGTCGTGTTGTTGTTGTTGCTGCTGCTGCTGCTGCGCTCGAAGCTCTTTTCCGGCTGCATGACTACTTTAGAACAACGCCAGGCTGTGTGTGCTAACGTCCGATCTACATTTAAGATTTACTTACGCAAAGGGAATTGTGAGGGTAAAGAGCTCCGACGGTTTTACAATCGACGAATTGAGAAATTACAGCGGATACGTAATTTTAACGCTCGTAAACGTTATAATAAAGTATCGGTGAATTGAAATTGAAGAAAGTTTGGGATTAACGGCGCCTAATGATTAGATCTATAACGTTTGAGTGTATTGATATATTAAATTTTTAATGTCGAAATTTATTAGTCATTGTTTAAATCAATTAAATTTTATAAATATAAGGATGGAAAAAAATTGTAACATTCAGAGACTTTAATATTATATGGTTAATAAAAAGCAATGCGCAAGTTTTTAATCCGATGAAAGTATTAAATATGTGCGTCAGCATTGGTACCGTGCCAAAAAGAAGTCATAATTAAAAAATTATATATCCTTTGATACTGCAACAATAACAGTTACATTATTCTTTTCCGCAATGTTTTTTTTTTTTCTAATTATTTTTAATGCATAAATAAAATTAAAAATTTTTGAATTAATATTTTATGAAACTTGTTTCATTTAATCATTATTTTCTAATAAAAAATACCACCATTTTTTTAAACATTCAACATTTTTTAACTTTAAAGCTTTTTTATATCTTTTTATATTCTGAAAAATCAATGAATATAAAATGTCGGAGTGGAAAATGATTAATTAACGTTATTAAATCTTAAGAGTAGCCGTTATTAAAGCTGCTTAATAAAGAGAAGCTTATTCATGAATTTTCATATTTATTATTTACTTCACAAGTAGTATGTTAATACTTTATACGAAACAAGAACCAGAAAAAAATACTTTTATTATATAATGCATGAGAAAATACAGAATTTCTTAAGTAAACAACAAGGACGTGCGGAATAAATAAAAGATGATTTATTGTATTTAATAAGATAGAAGTAAAACTCAAAACTACGTGCATCATTTTTTTTTTTTTTTTTTTTTTCATTCCGTCGTAACCTGAATAGAGAATGAATTCTTTTGCTCGTTCATGAATTTTCATGAAATTTGTAATCGCGACGATCTAATGTCGGAAACGAATAAGCGAGAGGAGATAATTTAATCCCGCGAGAGAATTTACCTTACGTAACCTAAATGGTAATAATTTTTAACTAAAATGCACAATAAGATTTTCGACTTTTAACCGAACCAAAAACCATGAATAATTTTTGAATTATAAGAAGAAAATAAATCGTAAATAAAAACTGTTGATTAATTTTGCATGAGTATGTTAAAAGAGCGAAAGGAATAAGCGGTAAATAAAAATATAAATAAGTTGTGAAAAATAAATAATAGAAGTTTGCGTCGATATATAGAGTTATATTTTTTTTCTTCATTTTTAATTAATTTACAATATTTTAATTATATTTTAAATTTCAATAATCAATTTTAATATTAAATTATTGAACGAAAATGAAAAATCGTATTGTTCTATCGTAACAATATGAATTTTCAAACTCGTAAAATAAAATAATTTTATCGATTAAATTTATATAATTTAAAATTTTTTTATTACTTCCCGTTCAATTAAAATACTTTTCTATTTTGTTTTATTTAATTTTTTTATTTCGATTCTATATAACATTACGATACAGTACAGTTATTTAAACAAATAAATTCAACTTTTTCTTTACGATTGAATTTCGTGAAAAAAATTTATATTTATTCCATAAAAACTAATTCAAAAACAAAAAAAAAAAAAAAACGCATTTCCGGTTAAACGTCGAAACTAAATCGAATTTTTTTGAAAAGAAAAAACCTCGCCAATTACATAAATCATCGGTGCAAAAACAAACGCTTTCATTTCACGATGCAGACGAGTCGTTTACCGGCGACGTTTGTCTGCTTTCATGTTTCGCGATATCATCTGCCTACTCTTTTTTACTCTCGGTTATATACTTTGATGAAAATCTAAATGTTTCATAAGACATAATGAAACATAACGTCGAAACGGCGATGTGCTCGCGTATAATTCGTAACGTCTCTTTCTGTCTCTCTCTGTCTATCTCTCTCTCTCTCTCTCTCTCTCTGTCTGTCTTTTTCTACCTCTACAAACGCTAATTTGATACCTTTTGCGAGGAGAGATATCTTCTACCCGCTAAGCGAGCGCGAAAATTATGAAATTCCGGTAAATCGTAATTTTGTCAACATCGCGCACGCGTTACGCTTTCTGCGGACTTGTGCTGCCGTAAGATACTGTTGCCGAATGTAAAAGCAAAAACGGTTTAGTTTCCTTTTCATTTATAAAGAGTTCGCGTAATTGTCGTTTTGGTTGACAGACGGTAATTCTCTCTCTTTTTTTTTTTTAGAGAAAATTCTCAGTTTATTTTAACAGAAAGTTTGAGAATCGTTTTTATTTTAAACCTTATGGTTTATTTATAGCATATCAATTTATTAAATACTTGTACGACATTGAATAAAAAATTGCACTAATCAATAATCATTATATTTAATTAATTATCAGTTATTAAAAAAATTTATACACCTATTGTCAAATCAATTTGCGAAATATTTCGTTAAATGAATTTAATGATTAATTTTCTCGAACACAAGCAAAATCAAGTAGAAGAGAAATTTAAGAGTTAATGCTTTAAAAATTTTTTAATTTTATGAGTATAATTAAAAGAAAATTAAATATTTATTTCGTAAATTATAAAGTCATACCATTAAGCCAACTTAAAATTTTCCAATTCATCGTTTGTTTTTAATTTAGTTCTTTGTATCATTTTTCGTACGCTTTTCTTTGTCGTAGCTCATAGCAAAGTTTTCGAAAGTGAGGCGAGTTAGCCAATAAAAAGTTTCTAAAAGCTCTTTGTCTCGGATAATTATTATCCGCTTTTAAACGTTAAAAGTATGGTACCTGAAATTCTGAAACAATAAGTGAAGAGAAAAAAAAAAAGAGAAGAATGAAAATGATAATTTACGCGAATCATATTTTGCGCGAGCGCGGAAGGTCAACGGTTAAATTAATTTTTAGAATTATGTTCGGTAAAATTGCTTGAAGAGTATATTAAAAATCACGTTTAAATAAATTTTTAATATATATATATGTGTGTGTATGTGCATTTATATAAGTATAAATATAGATAAATGAGTTTCTCTCACAGCGCACGAATTTTGCATAATTTCCCCATTAATCATTATCCGACATAACGCAAGAGCGACGATCTATTTTCGGCGCCAATGTGCAACATTGCGGCAATGGAACGCGGAATGAAAAAAAAAAACACACATACACACGTAGACACACACGAACGTACAAAGAAGCGCCGCGTTTATTTTCCCACTAATCGGCATATGGTACATATAGGAGTCGAGCGGCTCGTCGATGGAAACGCGTGTGCGCTGAAAAGTAGCTCAAGTTTAATGCTCTTTCTATCTGTTTCTCTCTCTCTCTCTCTCTCTCTCTCTCTCTCTTTTTCTCTCTCTTTTTCAAAGCACGTGTTATTCGTGAATGGCTAATACACGCAGGACTGCAGAAAATTCTCTTTCGAAAAGCGAACAGACATGTACGCGTATACCGTTGTGTATATACGTGCCGAAACGTAACACGCCGCTTTCTAAACGTTTCGCGAGATGAAACGCTTCTTTACACTTGAATCGGTCCGCTTAACGATGATTAACGAATGCAGCGTTTCATTTCTATTGAAAGTCGAACGATGCTTTGGGATGTCGATACTTTTTTTGTTTTGCGATTGCGAAATTCCTTCAAGATGGAATACATGTATAACCATTTTACAATGTTCAACGGATTTATTTATATGAAACGATACAACGTCGGTTCTTTATTAAAAATAAAAGAAGTATCATGATAATAATTCGCTCGCGTTCTTTAATTTCGTGAAAATTATAGCTCGCGCATGAGAGTTCATAAAATGCTAATGTATACAAAATATAAAGTGAAACGGTGAATTATGATAAAATTCAACCCCGTAAACTTAAACGAAGTTTATTATCCCGCATAGATATTTATTTTTCGCTGTTTTTTTTTTTTTTTCTTTTTAAATTATTCATTTCATCGAGCGCATTTGAAACTTTGTTATACCATCGACAATTTACTTTTTCCTCTTCTCCTTTTTAAAGTTTTGCAACCTAATTACAACGTCGAACGATGAGAAAAAAAAGTAATGCTTCAATTTCGTTCTCAATAAGTTAACGTAATAAATTTCACATATATAAATATAGTACACCGCGAACATTATACAAAACGATAACCTTTTTCCTTAAACGGTCGAATATATTATTCATCAAACTCCATCGTGCGTTTCATTAATTTAAGAGCCGATAAATGTGAGAGAGAGAGAGAGAATGCAAACATGCATTACCTTCATTACGTGGTAAGTCGAGCAGTTTGTTTAAGTAATTACATCGTAGGTCGAAAGGATAAAGAGAAAAAAAAAAAAAAAAAAGAAAAGAAAACGAAGGAGTGACGTGGACTATTTTTGAAAGCGAGTATTATTGAAAGGCTTAAAAAGACCGTAAAAATTTACGAGTGCAATTTTGAGTTAAGTATGATTTTTACGATGATGAGGAAGTCGTGAATGGAGTTATTAAAAGTTGTGGCTAGTTTTAAAGTATCTCCGTGTACTCGACCTTTTTTTTTTTTTTTTTTTCTTTTTTATCTTTCTCCTTATACCACATTAACGCGAAGAGTCGCTTGTTTATAATGGATCTGTCATAATGGTTGAAATTATACCAACGATTGTCGGAAATTTAAAAGAAAGCTTTTTCTTTAATTCAAAGAAGCGAAAAGCGTAAGCAAATTTAGCGAATATCGATAATTAGAATTGACCTTATGTTATAGCATATATACTTACAAATGAAGAAAAATTCCAGTCGAAATGATCGTTTAATTAAAAACAATAAATACACATTTTATATACTCCCTCGTACGTGCAAGATACATACACGGGATCGTAAAGCTAATCGACACTTAAATTTCCTATACCCTTTCGGCGAAATACGAAAGAAACTCCATCCCAGCCTTTGAATTCAATCTGTCGGGTGCTGTATTACTTTAAGAGAAATCAGATATGGAAGTTATTGTATGATTTCATGAGGTCAGCCATGTGGAGAGAAAGAGAACATGGCAAAAATGAAAAAAAAGGGTCGAAGTTGCGAGTGAATGGAACGATGATTTTAATGCTTTCTTTTTACATTTGGTGCTTCCAGGATTTATTTAGATCCGATGATTTTTCTCTTGTATTATGCAATTTTCTCACCCTTTATTTTTGTCTGTCTTTTCTTTTGCTATATTTTTTAATATCAGTTTCGAGAAGCAATTTATTGTAATTTGTAATTTATTTTATTGTCGATTATTACCACATGAGATTTATGTATACACACATATATATATATATATATATATATTGTTATCAAATTATAGAGGAAAACGGAGCAGTTTCGGTTGTTAAAAGTTTTTACATTTGTAAGTTACAATAACTGTGATTGTGCTATTTATTATTGTTGTTATTACCGATATCTCATACATGTGTTGCGCTTGCGTTCCCTCTCGAATATAGAAATAATAACTATATGATGAATGTTATATAAACGTACAGCGGCTATATTGCGTTATCAATATACCTTATATAACGAATAAAATAATAATAACGAAGAAATAACAATTATTTTTAGTCCAAAATTTATCGACGTAAAATGTGAAATTTGTTCGATTCAAGTTTACCACCGTTACGTAAAGCCACGAATCGAACTCGTCACATAAAAAAGTCTACGCGAAAAAACGAGTTTCCCTTTTTTTTTTCATCTCTTCAGCGAAAGAGTCACACCAAAAACTCAACTATTCAATATTTGAAGCAATGCAAGATAAAAAAAAAAAAAAGAAAAAAACAAGTCTTACGTTCTCGATCGCTTACCAGGACGGCATAGTTTTAAACTCGCGTTGAGTTTTAAAGAATTGCAACGGGTAAACGGTAAAGTTTGCGAAATAATAACTCTCGTTGTTTACTCGTGAGCATTCGCGACTTGATCGAAAACTTACTCAGGCGCGCGATATTTTAAAGGCTAATTACCGGCTGACCGTTAATAAATGAGCATTTTATCGATGCACGTCGACGACGTAACGCGACGTCAACGACGACGGCTTTCTCGCTTATCGACCCGCGATGCGTTGCGCATAATCGCGGTGTATGAGAAAATTTTGGGAAAAATACTCGTTTATGATGTTTAAAATTTTAATAAATTTTCGTTCGTGTTTTTAGATAATTTGAAATACGAATTTTGCTACAATGAAAATTCAAGCACTTGCGTTATAATTAAATTTTCAAATTGCAGTTTCAATTCGCTCAATTCAACTTTCAATTAGCAGTTTTTGCATGTCAATATGTGTTAATTTAAAGTTATTTTATTGCTACTAATTTAAATATACCGCATTTAAATGATATCTATTTTTGCATTTTCTTTTCTTTAACTTTAATATGCATAAACAACGCTTCAATTCTCTTTAGCCATTAAAAATTAAAACACTAAATTGAAAAGCATCAAACACACACATATGTATATAAATAAAAGAAAGGAAAATGAAAATACAAAGAGAATTATAGGTCAGGGATAGCATAAACCAATTTTTCATTTTCCTTTTTCGAGATTGTCAAGCGTTTATTATTCATAATAATTAGAAAACCGGAAGGATGCAGTTCTACATTATAAACTACAAACCAAAAGAGTAACCTAATTTCGCGTTAAAAAATATTTAAGAGCAACTACTAGTAGCAGCTGACAAACATTATTTGCATTCTCGTTATGTGATAATTTATATATTCGCAGAGGCGAGTGAAAGTAGTGGCACGTGCGATTTTAAAAATTTTTTTTAACCTTTTGCCTTTTCTTTTTCATTCTCATTTTGCAAATATGAGAAAGTTGCAATTTTGAAATTGTTAGAAATCTAGTAATATTGTGAGAGAGAAAAAGGAATCGAATGACTGATGTACACGTATTTTTTGTTAGAATAAACTTACATAAAAATTGACTGTAAATATTCTAATTTCTTAATAAAGTTTATTTAAAGAATGGAAAAAGATCGATATTATAATTAACAAGGTGTCATTGTCTCGCAAAACAATTAAGTCAAAAAGAAAGAGAGAAAAAACATTAAAAAATTAGAATAAAATCCAGCGAATGAACAAACACAGGATAATTGCAGCATTAACTGGAAAATCGTTATGTTAAAAGCGTCTCAAGACACGTCGTCTGATATCGTTTCTACGCAACGCGGCTCAATCATTCACTTACATGTACAAAAAAAAAAAAAAAAAAAAAAAAAAAAAAAAAAAAAAAAAAAAAAAAAAAAAAAAAAACGAGAGACACGAATAGCACGAGCAGCCGTCGGTGAAAATCGGAGCGTAACCGTATGTACAAACATTATGTGCGATTCTCGTTTACCGGTTTTGCTCGAACTCGCTTTCCGTCGTCGTGTGGCTTTGGCTTTCGTCACGCCTCGCTTGATCAGGGTTAATTTTCACGTAATTTTTTTATTTGCCTATAAGGAGGCGCGAGTGTAATTCCTTTTGTTTTTTGTCTCGTAAACATTTCTTAATGCAGTAAAACGCGAGAAATAGTTTTACTACGGGTGTACAAAATTCTTAGTAATTTTGTTAAACTAGCGATAAAGACGGAAGGTGAAAAATTTTTTTTTTTTCATTGATTGACTTTGAATGAGTTTATTTATAATTTAACTAACGACATGAGATGAAACATTTCATCGTTAAATGTAAGCACATAAAAAATATTGTATAAATAAAACATAAATATTTATGTTTCTAATAAATTATAAAAATGTATGAAGTAACTTTTACTAAATCGTTTCAATAATGCTATGTATTTACTAATCAAATATTAATTCTTTTATAAATGTATTTTTTAATTTTTTAATTTTCATTTATTTAATATTCAGAAAAATTCAAGATATAAAATTTTATATGTAAAACAAAAAAAATGGTCTAATTTTCAAAAATGTATCAAAATATGATTCTACAATTTATAGCGTCTGTGAAAAATTACATTTTTCAATTTCATTGGAACACATAAAAATAAAAATAATTAAATTTCAATGCTTTGAGAATTTCATCTTCGTATATGCATCTTTAATTTTCTGATGTATGTAATTTAGAATATTTTAATTAAAAATCAACCGCAATATAATTTTCAATATAATCGTTATAATTTTCTCCTATATATTTAAAAACAATTAATGAAAAAACAACAAACAAACACTTATTTGTCAATTGAAAAAGCTGAAATTTTTCAGATTACATAATATGCATTAAAAATTAAAACTTTTTTTACGATCAGTCGGGGTACGCACACTGTGATATTTATAACGTCGTAAAATATATAGTTTCGTCAATAAAACGCGATACTCCATGTCTTCTTAATAAGCTCGCGATAATAAAATTTTATAATACCCGTGTGCTCATAGCGCCGCAATGCAAAAATCGATCAAAGACTTACCAGCGACTTACAAGTGTACGCGAAACAATGTGAAAATTACATTCAGCGGGTAATCAATTTTCGGACTACTAGGCGTGCGAGAAAAAAACAACGATTAACATGCGATATGCGGAAAAAATATACACAAAATTTATCCCCCCTCCTCTCGAAAAAAAAAAAAAAAAAGAAAGAAAAACCGTCAAGGACACTCGCTTCGATCTATTTTATGCGCAAGTAAATCGCATCGATATCGTTAGCCGACGCGTGGTAATATACCGTTCCACTTTCGAATTCCTCGACGACTGTACAAGTTTACACGCGTAATGTATGTTGTGTGTATGTGTGTGTGCGTACGCGCGCGAAGGAAAGACTATATATTCCCCGCTGTAAAACGCGAGCTGCTCTTTAACCTCTTTTCTCCGGGTGCAAATGCAACTGGAGAGCTCAACCCCTCTCCCCCTCCGTTATATTCTCGAGTGCGAAGGCGGCAGGGCTTTTTCTTATTTCCCTTATCGATTCTCGAGTGCCGTTTTACGAGGCACCGGCTTACACACGTAAGCTCGTGCTCTTGTGTGCGGATAAGTGTACACGTATAAAAGTGAAAGAGAGAGAGAGAGAGAGAGAGAGAGAGAGAGAGAGAGAAAGAATTGACGTTTGCTCGGTTATTTGCAACGTTTCTCCCTGTCTTATCGACGCTTCCACGATGTCTTCTTCTTTCCTATCTACTTTTTTTTCTCTTCATTCTACTTCTCCTCTTTCTACTTTATTTTCTTTTTATTTATTATTCATGTATTAATTCGGTATTTGCCGGGTGCTTCTCGAGAGAAGTATTTATGATGCCTTGAAAGTGCAGCAACTGCTATTCTGATTTGTTACGAGCACGAATTAAAGTGGATTAAATGGTATATGTAACCGAAGATTCGATACGTTTCGTCTTTTTTTTTTTTTTTTTTTTTTTTTTTTTAGTAAATAAGAGCGAGTAATAATACATAGTTTAAATTATATCTAAAAGAAAGAAACTTAACGACGATAAGCACTTTGGTTTCTTGAAAAATAATAATTATGTTGATAACTGTAATTAACTACAAATTATAAAAATTGCAGTATAATCGAACGATGAGAAAACACGAAACGTTCCTTTACTTTTCACTACCAATAAAAAGTACAATATCGAACGTTAAGCAAGCATAAAACGTTTTTTCATTGAAAATAAAAGAAACCTCATTTATTTTTGCGCAGTGTGTTATGATTTCAAACCGTTACCAAAGCGAACGAAACAAACCCAACGTCAATAGAATCTTTGCTGCGAACGAAAACAAGAAGGAAGAATTTCAAAATACTCCTGGCGTTGCATGAAAATTTCGCGCGATCACGCGATAAGCAGCTTACTCTTTAACGAGCAATCATCCTTGTAATATCAAAACGTTAAATATTGAATGTAATGTAATGAAAATAATAACATTTGTGCAAAATAATCGTGCACGAAACTTACCTTCCAGTAACGTCGAAGATCGTACAGATAGTTAAAAAAAAAAGAATTGTCAATAGTTCTCGACGGTGTCTGCTAGTGGATTGCGCAACAATTGACATAATAATTTATCGTAGCGACTTTGTGCTTACTTTCTTCATTATTCTCATACAAAAAATAATTAAATAAATGTCTGACATGAAAGACTTTCGAAAATGTGTGTTACCTTGATTTTTAAAATTCTTTTTTTTCTCAGCAAAATGTATATATATATATATATATATATCTTTATAATTGTGATTTTTTATTTTCGTAAGATTTTCTTTAATTAACGAAAAAGCAACGTTTTATAATTGTTGTATAAAATGATAAAAATTGACCTTGTCTAATATCGATATTTACTTCGGTTATGATAAAAAGTAACAAAGAATTAGAAACTAAATAAAATTCTAATCGGATTCGCCTCGCATTAGAAATCTTATTACACTTTAAATAACGCATCCAACCGCTAACAAGCAGTCGTTTAAAAAATCTCAAGAAATTCATAAGAAGAAAATATCCAAGTTTTTAATTCTCCAAAACAACTTTCATCCCAATGCTCCGTCCCCACAAAAAAAGTGACAATTCGTTAATGATTTACAACCTTTAAACGCGTCATTTTTTCTATGAAAAACATACACACCTATCGTCGATCCTTTTCTCGACGCTAATTAAGCAATTACCACTTCGGGTAACCTAATTCGAAAATTAAATTTAAAACACATATACACACATTTAAAATCATCCCATCCGTATAGCGGATCGTCTCCCAACCTCATCGTAAATTTCCACTCCGGGCAATTTAGCCGAGCAAATGCTCTTCGCCTAACGCCCGCGGGTAGGAAAACCCCTCGTGAAAGAAGGGAAACCTTTAAAATCTAGGAGAAAACTACCGAGTTACCGTTAAAAACGTATATCTATATCGCGTAGGTACGAAGAGAAAGAGAAAGAGAGAGAACGAGAAGAGTAATATCGATTGCACTAGGGAGACGTAAACAAAAGCCGACGATATAGTTCGACCCGTTGTGTCGTGCGAGAAAGAGAAAAACATATGACCGCGGGATTGCGAAATGTATATATATATATACATCTCTCTCTCTCTCGTGCGGCGTCGCAACGACGCAGCACGAGTCTGTCCTAATTTTCGTGCACGTACGCGACAACTGTATGTATATACGTGTGTAAAAGGAAAAAAATTTTTTGCTTGATCTTAAATTTTGACGAACGCTACCAATATTACATTATTTTTACTTGACTTAAAGTGATTGATCGGTTTAAGGATGATTTCCTGTTAGATAAACGTTGGATATTCCCGCTTCTTTTTTTTTTTTTTTTTTAATCGACGAATTAGTTTAACGCGACGTTTAACATTTCCGTATTATCTTTCTCTTTCGCTCTATTCGTTTAATAACAAAACGTCGCGATAATTGACTAAGTTTTTAAAACGCTTGATTCGCTGGGATATACCGAGGAAATAAATATTAATTTAATTGCTGATTCTAAGTGAGAAAGAATTAAAATAGAGTTACGAATGAAGACAAATTAAAAAAGTAAAAATGAGTATCGTGATAATAATTTTATCTTACAATAAATATGTTATGAAATTTTATGAAATTTTAGCTATCTCAAAGGACGAAATAAAAAATTGTTTAAAAATGAAATGATTATTGCTTAAATAAGTTTTTTTGTTAAATCTCTAAATGACTTACTAGTCAATTTTAATTATCAGAGTATTGATTTATTTGTATTTAAACTACTTTAAAGCAAAACTAAAAGTAGCAAAAAAACATACATTATTATTAAAAAATATTTTTAATTCACGATGTAAAAAAATTTTTTCCAAGATTGTAAAGGTCAATTACACTTGAACTAGTTATGATCATAATGGTAATTTTATAGGCCGGATAATTATAGTTATTTTTTCCTCCCGCTGTATGTCATCTTTATAAGATAAAAATTACGTCGCTCGCATTCATCTGCAAACTTTTTTTTTTATTACTTCTGTTTTAACAATTACGATCGACGTAACCTAGAAAGTAACGACTTCCTCGATATTTTCATATTTCGTATTAATTCGAATAAATTTCAAACATTTTTCCGTCACGCGAGAGTTATAAAGCAAAGGAAAATCTATGGACGATTTTTTTAAACTTACCGACGTATAAAAAATTATAATTCTAATAAAAGTTTTGCAGAATAGGCGATGATGGTAAGATTTTTTTCTTTCTTTTTACGTCATCTTCATTAGAGCGAAATGACAAAGTTTGCGAAGCGAACATTAAAGAGGCTCATTTATCTTAATGTGTCCCGGTGCAACCATTAACTGCCACACGTAGTGCTTTTTTTCTTCTTAACGGTTAAAAGTTTTAGCATTATTAATTTGTTAGAGTAAAAATAATCACTTTTTGGCGATAAATAGATTTACAACTTTTTAATTGTATAATGCTTTGAGCAATAGGTTACTCGAATTAAAAAGTAATCAATGTTTTGATAAAATTTTCAATTTAAAAAGAAATGCATGATAGTTGTTCTATTTGTGAATCATTTTTTTTTCAATTCAATTTATTTATCATTCGCTATTCCAGAACGCAAACATTGCGTCAGTTTGTACTTTACTTCGTTAAAACTTCGAAGAATAAGAAGAATGAAAAAAGACAAAATGTAGAGGGAGAAAGAATAAGCTGCATCAAAAACACGAGAGACAAATAATCATAACGAGTTTTCTGTAACAAGGCGGAATTTTTTTTACCCCGAAAAATTACAAATTATTTTTTTCTCTCACTTTCTGCTACTCTCTAAACAATGCACGACATTATTACAATCAACAAATTCGTCTCGATTCTCCTCGATTGCATAATTAAAGCGAAACGTGCAAAAATAAAATTTAAAACAAAAAAAAAAAAAAAAAAAGAAAATAAGGGAAAAACCACCAGAGTCGAAATAAAAAATAAACCCCAAATGTACGCAAGACGATTCTCTCCCACGAGAATTCGAAATGCTCCGGAGCGTGAAAAACCGCAAAACCGTCGTCCAGAATAAAAAAAAAAAACCGGATCGAAGTAGGTTAAGTCGTCCCCGGAGTGGATGATGTCTCTATTGTTAAAGAAAGAAAAAAGTGTAATGCAACATACAATGATACGATTGGACGGGCCAATAAACACAAACTTTAAAGCATCGTGTATGCCATAAAACCGACTTAATTGTAAATAATGCACTCGGTGAGTTAACGTTATCCTTTTTGTTTCGAAAACTATAAATGACACGCGTTTAACGTTTGTCACCTGGGAATGAACTTTCTTACGATAACCTAATAAAAGTAATTCATGTGTACAATAAAATATTTAATGACTAACGTTCACGAAATTTCGATGAATATTTAGTTTTATCACAAAAAAGTTACATTACTCACAAATTGTAGAAGTCATTAATATTATTAAAAAAAAAACAATAAACTTACTAACAACTAGACAAAAATCATTAATTGTTTATGAATATTCATTGTGGCGAAAAATTTTTCTTCGCTTTTATGAATTTTCTTTAAAGAATATTAAAATTATTAAACAAAACAACTTTTAAACATAATGAAATCGTTTCCTTTTTATTTAAATATAAATTACTACACAATGATTTTATTATTTTTGAAACTACTTCAAGAAATAAAGTTCATTTTACTAAGTTTTTTTTACCGTCAATTAAGCTTTTGTTTTTGTTTCTATTACATCATTTATGCAAGGATATTGTAAAGCACTCGAAATCAATAAAAACTTTATAAACTTGTCCTTGGTAAATAATAACAAGTAGTCTTCGTGTAAAACAAACAACAAAGTTATCGCAACAAATTTTAAAAGAACCAAACGAGCATTGTTTATTTTAAAAAGGAAAAAGTGACATTCGCCGCTATCGTTACTTTCGTGTAGCATCGTCCATTTCGAAACATCGTCAAAGTAAAGAGCAAAGTAGGGAAAGAGAAAGAGAAAAAAATCTGCATGAAAACACGAAGAGCCATAAGAGAGCGAGTCGAGTCTACTTGCAGTGTTTACCCGCATGGTGCGTGGCCCTCATTCACGTACAGCCCAAACTGCTCTCACCCGCTCCTACCGTTCCTTCTAGGTTATGTCTCCCCCTCCACTTATACACGAGCGTGAGCGTATGCGCGCGCGCACATACAGACACGCACACACACACACACATATACCTACATACATACAAGCTCGAGCCGCAAGAGAGAAAGAGAAATACTAGGGGGGACACTAACCTCGTGCGCTCTGGGATGTCGATGGCTGCAGTGCCGGTGCTCGAGATGCTCGACTCCCTCGGCCCCCTGTGACCCTAACCTCAACGCGACGACGCCGAAGACGATAAAGAGTAGGCGCTGGCACACGCTCGAATTAAAACCCGACATTCTGCTTTTACGTGAATAAATGTTGTTGTGGTTGTACGTTAAAGACGACGACAACATCGCTGTCATCATCAACACGGCAAAAGCCGCTGTGGCTCCCGAGCAGCTGCTGCGGCGGCGAACTCCGCGCGCCGCGGAGTCATAACAAGCACTGGCGGCGCGCGGCACCGCGCTGACCTTAAATAGGCGGCGCCTCCGCTACCACTGAATCTCCTTGCTGCGAGCGCGGTTTATCCTACCTCGCGTGCCGGCGGGACGACGTGCGTCGGCGCCGCCGCCGCTGCGCCTCCGCGTCCTTTTCGCACGCGCAGTGCTTGTTGCTGTTTCTGGGTTGCTGCTTACGGTTATGGTGGGATTGCTCTTCGTAGGGGATGAAAGAGCTAATGTTGATATCACCGTTGCTGCTGCCGCTGCTATTGCTGATGAAGCTGATGTCGGGGATGTCGTTTGCGAGAGACATTGGACTGCTGCGAACGGATAAGAATGAGAAATTTTAGTTTTAATGAAGGTTATCATTTAGTTCTTTATTTTTTCTTTTTATTGTTTTGTTTGTATGCGTTGGAGGCAAAACGGTGAAAATAATTTGTATACTTCAAATGCACAAAGTATACGTTTTAACACATTGTACGCCGGCCCCGCAAAAACGCGGGATTCGAATAAATAAAAATTTTTGATTTTGCTTCTATTTTTCGTTATCGTTAAATTGTATGTGACGAATATGGAAACAAAATATAGTGTTTTACGAAAATGTACAAAATTTTAAATATTTTCTTCACAGTCTTTAAATGTCTCAGATGCCACCGGCGTACCATGTGTTAATATGAGTGTTTATTGCTATTATTGAAAGAATACCATATACCAGAATGGTATATTGTATTGCTTTTTAAATATGCGTGACAAAAGAAAATGTTTATCTTTCTTTGCAGAATAATTATTTATTACTTTAAAATATTTTAATTTTCAAAAAAATTATCGTTTATTTTTTTCTTTTTACTTAGAAATTTCTAAGAATTTATAAGATAATTAGTTTTATGAAATTGTTGTCAATTTTGTTATAGTTTTTAATAACGGCGAAAAAGGCATTTTAAAGCAATTATTTAAAAGCTAAAATACCAGAAGATAATTTAATTTTTAAACTTTGGAAAGTGAAAAATATTTAAACTTTTAAAAGAAATCTTAGATATAAAAATGGTGCAAAAGTGTTTTTCAAAGGAAAAATACTCAATAAAGATTAAATAAATATTCAATTACATAAATTGAAGAAAATTAATTTAATTTAGGGAAGTTATTTTTAACGTCCATTAATTAGCAATATATCATCTTAATCGAAAACTTTTAAAGAATTTATTTTCAAAACCACGAGCAACTTTTTAACCTTTGATGTGAAATATTCTTGTAAACTCGAACCTTAAATCGGCTTAAACACTTTTAAATAAGGGCAAAAGTTTAAACGAATTTCAATTAACTTTGTGATATCGAAAAAGAGAAAAATTATTAAACGATAAAGTGTAGTCTGAAATGTAATTACAAAATATTGAATAAAACGTGGAATATTTTATAAAAATATCAAAGAAATTAATCAGTCAATTTTTCCATTTTTAAAACTTTTCGTTTTCGTAACTTTTGTTAAAATGAAAAAAAAATTATGTACAACATTTATACAGCGTGATATTAAGTCAATTATTTTCAATAATCGCTGAATCTTTAATTTCCGCGTAGAAATTTTTCTGTCACTCTTAAATCAACCGACGGAATTTTAAAAATCCACGATAAATTTAATTTATCAAATAAAATTTTCAGACAACCAACATGATTATTAATTAACACTTTACGAAATTCTTGCCTTCAGTTATTAAAATTTGAAATAAATCGTACGTTTTACGAATCGCTGATGAGAAAAATTTTTTTATTTTATTACTTATTTTTTTTTTTTCATTCACAAAAATTCTACAATATAATCATCGCGAAAATTATATAAATTTCAATGAAACATTGCTTAAAACGCCGCAATTTTCTGAAATTCAATTGTGTAAGGTTTTGTTTTGTTTCTCAATAATGAAAATATAAAAGTAATAAACACGCTACTGCGAATTCATTTATTAAATTTCATGTCTAAAAAAAAAAAAAAAAAAAAAAAAAATTATTTTATCGTCAGAAAGTACCGGCTTTATATTCTAGTACAATTAAAAAACCTGAATTAATGAAATAAATTAGTGAAACGAATTACGTTTATAAACGAAAATATTATACGTCGATTTATGATTTGAATAAAACACTTTATAAATTTGTTTTTCTATTAAATTGAGATTATTGCTTTCTATAAAATTTCAAATATTGCTCAACAAATATAATTCAATAACAAATATATCATACATTAATTAATGGGTACAGTAAAATGTGAACAAATAAATACTACTTTTTATTTTAATTATTCGTTGGTAAAAGTATTACACTAGTTTTATCTTCGCATATGCGCTTTTATTAATTAACCCTAATGCCGTGTCGCTGTTTTCAGCACACATAAACTTTGAACATGGGTCATTCGCGTCCGCCGCTCATTTAACTTTTTTATTTCGCAAAGAAAAATCTGAAAAAATTCGTAAGTGCTCTTTGGACTCCTAACTATGCGATAGAATTGTTATCAGCCCCGAAAATCCCTTTTTCAATAAACATTTTTATCAAAATTCGGAGGCATGTAGGCTGTTTACACAAGCGACTGTTGACACAAATGACCCATGTTCAAGGGATTAGGGTTAAGCATAATTCACTTATACACTTGAAGCAATAAAAAATATATTAGTAAAACAATGTAAAAAGTTCATTCCGTTACTACATCTACAAAAGATGGGTAATTTAGTTAAAAATAAAATATTGCAAAAAATAAGCTTACAAACAATTTTTGCACAAATTCAAATAATTACGTCATACAAGTGTTTTACTTTTCAATGCGCATTAGTGGTTCAAGTTTTTACTATAGCCAAGTAAATAAGGAAAATACATACTTCGTTGAACAGAAAATTCATTGGAAAAATATATATATATATATATACACATAAGTATTTTCCTTAACGTTTAGTCATTAATAAGAAACCACAATCGAATTGTTAACAATTGAAATTTTATACTTTGAAGCATAACACGTGATTTTTACGTTTAAAAATTAATTTGTGCTTTTTTTTCATAAATAATTTTTCTAAGTAATCCGGTACTTGGTTATTTTTTATTTTAAACAGCTTAATTAAAAGTGAATAAGAAAAGTATCACGTTATACTTTATTATACATTAAAATAATTAATTTCGAAAGAACAATTTTATATAAAATTAAAATTATTAAAAAAAAAAAAAAAAAAAAAAAGAAATCCAATACTAAACTTTATTACGATCTAATCTTTTAATCATTTTTTATCCGGTCTTTGATATTACATTTATTTCAATTTAATTGCGGATTATAAAAAGAAGTAAATAAAGATATTGATTCACGTTCACAACAACAATACGGATTTATATAGTCCGGCAATAATTAATATTTGCAATAGTATATTTTACGGCTCGTTTAATGATATTTCAATAATTCATCGAGTTCTCTCTGCGCTATTATATACCGTACTAGAAAATAGAACGAGAAAAAATAAAAAGTAACGGTTTTCAATGCTCCACATATGATTGTTACCAATAGATATCCGATTAATTAATTGAAAGCGCGACTATTCAACATCATAATTTCTATTTCATGAAAATTCTCCACTTTATGTCATCGTATTGTATCGCAAGCCTATACGCACGTGTGTGTGCGTGTGCGTGCGCCTCGGTAATGCAATTACGTAAATTATTATTTCGATACGAAACATTACCTTAAATAATCAAATTAATATGTTTCTCTATTAAATGGAAAGCGTTGCTTTGGGAATCGATACTTGTAGATGTATACATACGTATGCATACCTATGAATTTATTGCAGTTTTCCAGTTGATACGTCCAAAACCCTTGATTTATGAGCTATCGAAATTTGTCGTCATCCTAATAAAAATAATTGCGGTATAATTAGTTTCATGAAAATAATGAATAAACAAACTATGTTAAATAAATAAATAAGCAAACTATAAATTGTGTTAAATGATTATTTATTAAAATGCAATATTAAATATTAATTCTATTATATATTTTTTATAAATTTTGTGAAAAAATTACAATTTAAATTTTATTTATTTCTTTTTTTTAAGAAACAATAAATTTCAGACAATTATGTAAATAGCGAATGAAAGTCAATTGATTTGATTTATTAAAAATAAAATTTAATTTATTGCGTTATTCAAAATATTTAATTTTTAAAGAAACTTAAAAGCGTTGAAATTAAACAATTCAATTGATAGTTTTTTTTTTTTTTTATAAAAAAAATTTTTTATTGAAAATATTAAATAATATATCGTACAAAAAATATAAAATTATTTGTTTATATTCATCAGATATCATCAAGGTTTTTTTTTTTTTTTTTTAGATGTAAATAATTTGAAATTTAAATTCATGTTTGATATTTAAATATTATTCTTAATATCATGCAATTTGACTAATAAAAACATAATCTTTATTATTTGATGTAAGTGAAAACAGACTACTAATAAAAATCAAATAGTCCGATTTCACAATTCAATGACAAAAATTTTAAATCTCGATATTCATAACTAATTCCTTAACAAAAACAATAATAATTATCTACAATCGACATCTACGTTTTCCTTTTTTTTTTTTAATTCATGAGATTGAGTAATAAAAAAATTCATCTCCTTGACGAGTACAGCGCTGATAAAACTCGCTAAATTAGCTAAGCAAGAAATATCCTTACATAAAGAAGTGCTTGATTTGAAAAAAAAAATAAAAAAAATAAAAAAAATAAAAAAAATAAAAAAAATTAAATGTCAAAAGCTGGAAGTATCCAATTTGGCTCGTTAACGATCTGTTAGCCGAGAGCGAGAGCCAAGCAATGAGTAACGTGTGTTATTTGCAAATTGCACCACCGGCAATCGGATTTTCTTAAACTTTTTAAAATCAATTGCGCAGATTCTTCATCGGATTCTTTTATTATTGCTCGAAATTAAGAGTTTAAATTGCGCATAAAATTAGAAGCTAGAATGTTTGTTTCTACTTTTTTTTAATCGTCACGTTTTATTTACGCCGTGGATACGTTTCTATTTTGTTTACAGCATCTGTTTGTTAAAACGTATTATGTTTTGATTTAATGAATGCAAACATGATGGAAGTGCCGTATTGTTGTGAAACATATTTGTAAAATTTTAATAAATGTTTTTACAAACAATAACATCTGTAAATAAATTATTTATTATAAAATTTTAATAATTTTCAATTTCGTTGTTAAATAAAAATATTAAATTAAAAATTTTGTTACGATAATTATTGGTAAATGAACTTAATTTTAAAGATTTAAAATCGTAAAAAAATAAAATTACATCGGTGTCAACGACCTAGGAAACTTTAAATCGATCACCGTTCAATTAATAAAGTAATTCAAACCAGTTTAGCATTTAAACATTGAAAATTTCAAAACATTAATTTATTTTCACCCGCACAATTGAAATTCCGGAGTCTAACGCTCGTTAGAAAAGAAGATAAATTGAGTGGGAAGGTTTCTTTTCTAGTAACAATGTCGCCTATGCAAATTCGAGGTCAATTCGCTTGACATTCGACAAACAAATAGCACCAATTAATCGTCCATCAGAGACAAGTATATACGTGTGCATGCACGAGACTGCTGAGCCACAAAATGAGATGCTACACTAGGAGAATTCTAGAGCCTATCTTTTATGTTAAACTCATCTCGAGAAACTTCAACGAATAGAGTTAGATATATCTTCGTTGTTACTTACAATTCTGATACATTTTTAACTTAAAGTATAACAAAAAAATTTCATTGTACTTTTGCTAAATTAATTTACTTTAAAGAGGTAAACATTAGAAGTAATCATAAAGTTGATTTTTTTTAATATTTACCGTGAAACGATTTAATATATTTAGACAATTATAAAATTTAATTAAGATATTTAAGGGAAACAAAATTTGTAAAGAAAATTTTTAAACCAACACCTTTATTAATAATAACATTTTTAAGCGACAATTTCATAAAAGTAAAACAATAAATACAAAAAATATAAAAACTAGGTTTCGGTTTGTCTTCGTAAATATCTCATTTTTTACGCTTTACAAATTTTCGAAAACCAATCTTTAGCATCTGCACAATTTTTATTAACACAATGTGGACATCGAGTGAGGAATTTTGGAGTTACAAGTTGACTAGACTTTAGATGAGAAACAACTATATCAGCAAGAGCTTCAATGAAAAGTGGATAATCGTTTGGTGCCTTAGCCCTCCTCATAGTTTCAATTTTCAACTAAAAACATATGTATCGTTTAACTATTCAAAAAGAATGGATTTAAAATTTACATAAATAGTAAAAACGTTAAAACTATATTTGCATTCTTTTTTTATAATTGTTACAAACCTCTTTTTTCAAATCATGACAATATTCAATATCCATTTCATGAAGAGTTTCAATATGTTCATTAACAAAGGCAATAGGAACTAAAATAAAGTTGTTTTTTCCTTGTTTTTTATAACCTTTCAATGCCTCGTTTGTAAATGGACCTAACCATGGCAATGGTCCAACCTAAATTGATTTTTAATTTGATTAATTAATTATTTATAGATTTATTTCGTAAAACATTAAGCTTTTTATATTTTCATATTTCATTTGAATATTATTTGAAATTTATTATTTATACTTATTAAAAGTATAAAAATAATATGTAAGTTAGTACTGATTAATGTTTGCACTCATGCACCATTAGATCTACTGCAATTAAGCTAGTGACGTCATCGATTAAATTATTCGATTACTTCAATTTCCTAAGAAGTCAAATCATTTATATTACATGCTTTTGATTTATAAAACTAACTTTTTAAGTTAAATATACCTTTGATTGCCATACTAAATTGTATGGGTTACAGAATTTCAATTCTTCCATGACTAACTGAACTGTTGCACCAACTTCTGATGGATAAGGATCACCTCTATTTACTGCCTGCAATTATATTGTTGTTTTATATATATAATAATTTACATAATTAATAACTATTTTATGATAAAAAATCAACCTTTAATGGCAATGAATGAGCTGAGAACAGTATAATAACATCTTTTCTAATATTTTCTGGAAATTGTTTTAATTCTTCTTTTATACGCTCAGCAAAAGTTTTAATTAAAAGAGGATGCGTAGACCATCTATCAATAATACTCCACTTTGTGTTTTCGGGAAATTTCCTAAGCATATTTATTTAATATTTACTATCTAGTAAATTCAAAAAGTTTTTGTGAATTAAAATTAAATTATAGTATTCATGAATCAATATATTAAAAATTATATTAATTTAAATACTTTGTTTTTTTTTTTTTTTTTTTTTAAATATTTAATAAATATTTACTTATTTTTGTAAAATTTATAAATACTGTTAAAACTTGAACCAGATGTAGCACAACTGTACTGTGGATATTGAGAAAATAAAACAGTATGCTGCACTCCATCCCTATAAAGAAATAGAAAAATGAACGTGTGATTTTTTAAAATTTGTTATTTGATAACTATTGAGCACTATTACATTCTTAATTTTAATTCTGTAAATATACATACTCCTCCAACTTTTGTAATGCTTCTTCAGTAAGAGGATCAGCATATCGAAAACCAACATAATGTTTGTGAGGTGCAGTTTCTGGTGACATTTCATCCAATTTCTTACAAAGCAATTCTCCTTGCCTATCTGTCCATTTAAGAATTGGAGAGCCACCTCCAATTTCTTGATATTTTTTTTGAACCTCTAGTGTTCGTCTTTGGGCTATCCATGGTCCTAGACGACTAAAATATTAAGTAGTATTTAAATAAATTTATTATTTTGTATTTTAGTTACAATAATTTAAAGGTCTAATTTAAAATAATGCATTCTGCTACAAATTTACTAATTTATGATAAAATACAAATTCTAATATTAATAAAACTAACCTTTGAACTGGTAATTGAATCATATCACGATCAGTCATAATTCTATGTAAATATTCACCAACTTTATCTGTAGTAGATGGTCCACCCATATTTAACATTAAAATTCCAGTTTTAGGCCTTGTATTTTCTTGAACTTTTGATTGTGCAGCCACAGACATTGAACGCAATTTTGTATTGGAAACTTTCAAACATTGTTTCCCTTTAAGAAAATAGAAATATCTTATTAAAACGAATTTATTTACTTATTCACCATTTTAAATTATTTTAATAAAGATGTAGTAATAAACGTAATAAATAGTATTAAAAAATATACTTACCCAAATTCAAGGCTCCAGAAAAATTTATTGTGCACATTTTGTCTTTATAATTATTTTACACAATGACAAGACTAAAATATAAAAACGTAAACCTATAAGAAAACGCGATGATACGAGAAAAATTTTTTCTCAACACTGTCGGTGTAGACAATTAGGATTTTTAGGTTTAAGTTAGGTATACGTAAACATTGAGGTTAGTTTTAAAATCGTGTGTAAGAATCTGGGATAAAATTAAGAATCTAATATGTTAAAAAAATTTTTGAACTTTATTGAATAAAAATCAATTTATAGTTCTGTATGTTTTGAAATATATATACAAAAACCATAACAGGTATATTAAATATTTTTAATAATTTATCTTATATTAAATAAAAATAAATACTACAAAATATGACCGAAAAAGGATCAGAAGAATTAGCACCTTCCGATTTAGGAACTCTCGAATAGTAAGTAAAAAAAAGTTTAACAAGTTAAATTAAAAAATTTTATAAAATATGTCCAACATAAAAAGAACACTTTTTTAAAAATGTACGTCACTTATAATCTTACAGTTGGGAGAGGACTTATTCCTTGGAAATTGAGAACTTCGAGGATCACGGTGATGTCGGTGAAGTCTGGTTTGGAAATGATAGTTCGGCTAAAGTAGTAAGGTAAACTGTCTGTTTTATTTTGTACTGTAAGTACTGTCTCGCGAAAATAATATTTTCGGCAGACACTGCATTAGCCGAATAAACAAGTACAATAAATATGCACACAATGAAGGCAACTGGTTTGCCGGTGCACTATTCACTATGTGGAATGTGCTGCCATCATTTTTAAAGAACTAAATATGTGTATTTCTCTGTTGGTATTAAGAGTGCTCTATACCCTCCAAAAAATCTAAAATTGACAGTGGCGCCAAGATAAAAATTTTCTGTTACGATTCGAGCGCCCTCTAGTAAAAATAACAGTTAAATTAATTTTTCTGTTTTCGACGATCGACTCGTCAGGGCCGTAGAGGTAATAAATATATTTATTATATAATATATATATATTTGGAAATTTCGGGGCCCCAATTAATTTTTTGTCTACTATGTATATAGTACTTATGCATTAAAATTGAATAAACATGCGGAATTTAAATTATTATATCTTTTATTTTACGAGATAATTAACTTTATATTACCAATAATTAAGTAAAACTGAGTATAATAAAATTTTTATAATATAATTAACATATTTTGAATAAGAATAATATAAAAAATAGTTTGAATAAACAATAATTAATAAAATAATTTCCGAAAAATTATTTAAATACCTTTATTATGAAAATTATGTACACAAGATTAATTTTTGAAAAATTTTTAAATGTGTAATATTTGTCTATTTAAAATAATCAAAATTATTATTTGGTTCATTAGTCGTATCATTAGTGACTATAATTACTATTTCTAGCAGCTAGAGTACAAAGTGTTTTTATTTCGATATTAACTTAGTTTATTATAATATTATAATTTAATTATTACAATTTAATTAAAATGTCTTTGATATAAATAAAAAAAATTGAACTATCTTCACTCAAAAACCCTGGGGATGAAAGTTTAAAAATGAAAATATTTTTTTATGAATAAATTAATCGATTCGTAAGCGTTAAATATAAAAACCTTAAGATGAACGATTCAAATATCAAATGTTTGATATGAAAACAAAACTATAAGCTATAAACTAAATAACCCTAGGTATAATAGTTTTAAATTGCAAATTCTTTGTTATAAATAAATTATTTGATTTGCAAGTGTTAAACATAAAAACACTGGAGACAAAATTTTCATATTTCAAATATCTTTCTTATAAATAAAAAAACAAAACTATGAGCACGTAACCCAAAAACCCTGCGGATGAAAGTTTTAAATTGCAAATATTTTTTTATAAATAAATTACTGGATTTGGAAGCGGTAAACATACGAAACCTTAAGGTGAACGATTTAAATTTTAAATGTCTTTTTTATAAATAAAAAAACAAATCATAAGCTTTAAACCCAATAACCTTGGGGATTAATGTTCTAAATTGCAAATACTTTTTTATGAATTATAAAACAAATCATAAGCTGTAAACCAAATAACCTTGTGTTAAAATGAGGGGTCCAGCATTTTTTCGGACTATTTTGTACAAAGTTACAGTGTTTTTTGTAGAAGTACATAAAAGATAAAATTTAAACACAATGTTATTTTCTTATCAGGTACGCAACTAATTTCTCGCTGTTTTTTTTTATGATAATGCAACTTTATTGTAAACAAATGAATCATTCAAAGTATTGCCCATCGATAGCTACAACTTTTTCCCATCTTTCTAGCAGAGCTCGAATACCGTTACGATAAAAGTGATCGTCTTTTGAAGCTATCCACGAATCAAGCCAATTTTTTATATTGAGCGGAATTGCTGATCAGCCAGAGCATGTGTCATCGAACGGAACAAGTAATAATCGGATGGCGCAATATCTGGGGAATATGGCGGGTGGGGTAAAACTTCCACATTTAAGCGTTTCCAAGTAGGTTTCAACGGGTCCGGCAACGTGAGGCCGAGCGTTTTCATGCAGTAGAATCACTTTTTCGTGCCTCTGCTCGCATTGTGGCCGTTTTTCGCGTAGTGCTTTCGTTTGGTTTTAACAGCTCAAAATAAATAACACCGACCTGGTCCCACCAAATACACAGCATAAACTTTACAGCGTGAATATTGGGCCAAGCCGACGACGTAGAAACATGACCAGGCAGTCCCCATGACTTTCTTCTCTTTGGGTTGCTGTAATAAATCCATTTTTCATCACCTGTCACGATGCGATGAAGAAAATCCTTCGTTTTTTGCCGCTGAAGCAGTTGCTCACAGGCGAAACAACGACGCTCAACGTCCCTTGGCTTTAAATCATAAGGAACCCAAGTTTCCTGCTTTTGAATCATTCCCAACGCATACAATCGCTTGGAAATGGTTTGACGAGTAACTTCTAATACTGAAGCAAGCTTATTTTCCATCAGGCATGGACCCTCGTCGAGCAATGCCTCCAATTCAGCGTCTCCAAAGGTTTTTGGCCTTCCTTCACGCGAAAGGACCTTCTTTCCTTCCTTCAGCCGGAAAAAATAGACCGCATAAAGGTGGTAAAAATAAGAAACGAGATAGATTTTCAGATATGGTAAGTTTTTCGATAATCAAATTTCATTATAGTTCACAAATTGATGATGTTACCTTAAATTTAATTATCTCAGTCCCATGAAGAATTCATAAAAAAAAAGTACGTTCAAGTGAAAAATCAGGGATAGCGAAAAATATTTATAAAAATATATACCGATGATACTTTTACAAAGTCTCTGCCACTAATTTTAATTTTTACTTTTTTCGATAAAGTGCTTTATGATTGAATTATAAAAATATTTCAAATTTGGTAAAGAAAAAACAGATAAGCGAATAAATGTTTTTAGTTTGATACTGTAAATTTCGATATCGTTCATGTATTAATAATTACGATTTTTCTTTTCAAACTGTAAATAAATCCGTATCAAAAAAAATCTGCAGTCTATAAAAAAAGATTAAACATTTTGAGAAATATTTTATTTTTATAAAGTTTTCAGTTACAATCTTTTACAAAAAGTAACATTCATGGTATTCTCGAGTATTTCCAATAAAATTGCTTTAAACTTCAATTTTGTAAGTAATGATTTTTTCAAGAGAGCGAATTTTTATTGAAACGAATCATTTTCTTTTTCTATTATAAAATTATTTTTATTTATTATACTATTATAAATAATTTACAAAATTATTAATTATTATAAAAAAATTATTTATTTTAATAAAGCCATTTTATATAAATTATTATTTATTTGAATTTCATTAAATATTCAAATGTAATGAAAAATATAAAAATTTTTTTCAAACAAAGTGAATATTTATTAATTTTATGTCTCTATATTAGATTAAAATGCAATAAAGTATACTTACACGTGCAAAATTTATATCTAAAACGTGGCTTTTTTTTTTTTTAAATATCATTACACGTAGAAAATCATATCTCTATTTTTCTTGAATTTAACACGCAAGTGTTTTAACATTTTTGAATAATTGTTTTTAAAGTTATTAAAAAATATAATTACACGTGGAAAATCATATTTCTATTTTTTACGATTTCAACACGTAAGTGTCCTACCATTTTTGAATAATTTTTGTATAGACAATTAAGTGCACACGTATATACATATGTGTTTTTATGTAATATATAAAAGAGAAGATATGATTTTCCACTTGTAAGTATATTTTATTGCATTTTAAACTAAAACGTATTAAAAAACCCACGTTTTTTATATATATTTTGTCACGCCACTTTGTCTACAAACAAATTATTCGAAAATATTAGGACACGTGTGTTGAAATGTTGAAAAAATAAAGATATGATTTTTTACGTGTAATTATATTTTTTAATAATTTAAAAAAAAATTATTTGCAAATGGTAAGACACTTGCGTGTTGAAATCATAAAAAACGGAGATATGATTTTCCACGTGTAAATATATTTTATTTCATTTTAATCTAATATAGAGATATAAAATTAATAAATATTCAAAGGTTTAAAAAAAATGTTTATATTTTTCATTACATTTGAATGTTAAATGAAATTTAAAAATTGAATAATCGTTATAAAATAAAAAAAAAATAGCTTTAATAAAATAAATAATTTTTTTTAAATAATTAATTATTTTGTAAATTATTTATTATAATAAATAAAAATTATAATTTTATAATAGAAAAATAAATTGATTTAAGCTTTTTATCTTTAACGCTTACGAGTCGATTAATTTATTTATAAAAAAGTATTTGCAATTTAAAACTTTTATTCGTAGGTTTCTTGAGTTTTGAGCTTATGGTTATGTTCTTTCATTCATAAAGAAGACATTTGAATTTTTAAACCTTTTATCGCAGCGTTTTCATGTTTAAGGCTTATGAGTAATTTATTTATAACAAAGTATTTGCAATTTAAAATTTTTATCTCCAGGTTTTTTGGGCTTAGAGCTTATGTTTTTGTTTTTTTTTTATCCATAATAAAAATATTTAAAATTTGAAACTTTCGCCCTTAAGATTTTTATATTCATTGCTTCTAATTCGATTGATTTATTTATTACAAAGTATCGCGATTCACAAATTTTTTTTCCTTGGTCGTCGGGTTTAGAGTTTATGGTTTATGTTTTTTATTTATAATAAAGATATGGGAAATTTAAAACTTTCGTTAATATTGTCTTATTCTCGGCGTCTCTCTTTCTTCGGTTTTTAGTAAATAAGCGCTAATCCGCTACCTAAGCGGTAAACGGTCAACCCACTCATTGTCAGAGGCCAATTTCTTTATTGTATGTACAGTACACGATCTAAGTAAAATGTTGGTGTGCGCGCGTGTAAAAAGCGCATAAGTATACAAACGTATGCATGTATCTATTGGAATAAAGTATGGTGGAGAGCCTTAAGGAGAGCGCATTGAGTATTATCCTCGTAAGCAAATCAACGCCGTACATCGTTATCGACACCTATTAGTTTTTCTGTTTTGCGTTATAAGTTTGGCCACTTTTCTTTTTTACGCTACAAGCTCGGCCTCCCTGACCGTCAAGCAATCTGATTGGCTAAAAATCTGATTTGTTAAAATTAAGTGATTTGCAACTCCAAGCAATAATTAAATTGACCAAAATTGTTTCAAAGGTTGCATTTCACAGGGTGATATGGTTGATGGGAATGAAAATCCGCTCACGTTGTATAATTTTTCCAATTTAAGTTTATTGCATTTTAATATTATTTATTAATTAACTATGTTGATTTTGTTATTTTATTATTGTTATTGATTTTAATTTTGTATATAATTTTAATTTTAAGTATAATTTTAAAAATACTCGTTAACATTAAGTCATTATTAATACTAATAATAATCCTAAATAAGTTATTATTATATTTAGTTTTAGTTATTTCTTTTTAATTGATTTCATGCAATATTTTAATTAATTTTAATTTTACAACAGTTTTATAATTTTTATACGATAACCTAATATTATATATTGTTATTAATAATTCTAAAGTACTTGCGTATAATTTTTAACAATATTTTAGCTTGCATTTTAAGTTAGAAAAGGGAAAACGCATGAGTGGGAGAAATCATCTGCTCATCTGCTTCTACCCTATATCATGCTTTCTCTCTTCCATTTGTTGTACATGTGATACAAGAGCGTAAGTAACGTAACCTTGCCGTCGTCTGCGTTGCGCAATAGTTAAATTTTAAGTTAAGGATCCAAAGAAGAGAGGAAAATGCGTTTTCGTTCGTCGCCTTCTGTCCCCTCCGCATTTTTATTTTTTATCTCTGTCTTACGGCGAGATAAATCAGCCTTACGGGCCGATTTTTGTATAAAAGGGGCAAGTTTCTGTAAATCGACAGCAGTTCTGACGAGCTTCGACTCAAGACACTCGCTCTTCTCGTCCTGAGCAGCCTGTGTACACTCGATCGAGGCTTCAATTAAATTTAAAGAATAAAGAAACATTGAAAAGAAATTTTTCGATTTTCTTTTCCTAGTTGAAATTTTCTAAGTCTCAATTCTTCTATTTTCAAATTCAATTTTCGACAATTTTCTAATAACATTTTTCTAAAAATTCTTCTAAGTTCTTGTTTCAATTTTTAACGTAAAATGCAGGTATCCAGTTTTATTAGCTATCGATGTTTCTATCATTTACCGAACAAAAAGTGAATGGATTTTACGTCTTCTATACCGACAAACATGGCATACGAGTATATATGTATATGACATATGATCTTTTATGAGCCTCAAATTTTCCGACGGATTATATTTTATAGAATAAAGATAAAAATCTGAAACAAATTTTGTCGGCTATATTATACAATTCTACAGGTGGCTACGCTTCGTTATGGTAATTTATTTTTCATTATTAATGACAAAATAAGTTTTTCAATTGAAGCTCCGAGCGAATTGAATTGTATCTAGCAGACGATATTAGAAGACTAATTTTCTTTCTTTTTTTAAGTTAATTTATAAAATTATTTAGTCTAATATGAGAGTGTAGCCACTTTTAAAATTGTTCAAGCTTCCATTTACAATTATTTATAATTAAATTAAAGATTAAATAAACGCGTAATCCGTCGGAAAAAATCGTTTCCGTTTTGGAATTTCAAAATTTGCCACATTGGTGTTCCGATCGGGGTATAGAGCATACTTAAAGCATTCGATTTCTAAAAAATGTTAAAAATTTTATTTTCAAGTTAATTCGGTTAAATAAAGCAGAAATTTAGAATTGATAATTGTATAAGTAAACAAAGTATTTATTTAAAATTTTTTAATTCTAAAATATAAATATAAAAATTTATTTCATATAAAATAAAAATTAAACTTTTTAAATTATCGTTAAATATAATTAATCTATCTATACAGTATACATTTTAGAAGCTAAATTTTAATAAATTCTCATTTTTTTACAGATTTTTAAATTCAAAACTAAATTTATCAAAAGAAACTGATAAAATAATTGATCTAGGCTGCGGCAATGGAATGATGCTTGTAGATCTAGCGAAGGCTGGATTTAAGAAACTAACCGGAATAGATTATTCTCCAAAAGCAATCGACTTAGCTGAAAAAGTCGTAAATGAAGAAGGTTTCCCAGAGATAGAACTAAGTGTATACGATATAGTAGAAGCTGTAGATTCTTTACAGAAGGAAGATTTCACATTCAAATTGGCTCACGACAAAGGCACCTACGACGCAATAAGTCTTCATCCGGAAAATCCAAAAGAAAAAAGGGAAAAGTACATGAAAAATGTTCATAGGATTTTGATAGAAAATGGACTTCTTGCTCTTACTTCTTGCAATTGGACAAAAGCCGAGTTGATAGAACACTTTAAGGAGTGTAAGTATACAAATTACAATTATAATTTATCGAGATAATTTATAATTTCTTAAGATTTTTTGTTCAATATTAAAAAAATATTTTTTTTTCGTATAATGTATGGCTGTTTAAATTTATATATTTATTTATTTTTTTGAGTGAACAATTGTTTTCATTAAAATAAACGTTTTGAAAATACAAAAAATTAATTTAATACTAGATTCTTTATTTTTCTAGATTTTGAATTTACGCATGAACTACCAACAAAGACATTTTCATTCGGTGGACAAACAGGAAATAAGATAACTCAATTAATATTTAAAAAAAAAATGACGTTAAATTAAGAAAAATAATTAATTAAAGACTTATTTTATTTTTTAAATTAATTATCATCGAAGACTTTATTAATAGTGCGCGATTATCCATGATAATTGATAATGTTTACAAAAAATGAAATACGTGGAATTTGAAAACGCTGCAGCATGACATTTTCCGCAACTTTACAATAATATAAGTACAAACGTTATAAATCTATGAATTTATCTATATATCGATGACAATATAGTATAATGAAATTACTTTGCTAAAAGTAATTTAAATGAGCTTAAGACGACTTGAGAACATAAAATATAGATTCTTATATAATTTTTAATAAATATTTTAATTGAATTTTCTCTAGATTTATTTAAAGATATATTCACACACTCTGCTTAACTACTGTTCTGTTTTTGTGCATTCGTTGCGAAGGCAATAATGGTTTTTAAAATAAGCTCTTTTCTCATTAATTAATCTAAAACAAATCTTCAATATTTTAGAAACTTTGGAAATTCACTTTTTTTTATACAAGTAAATTATTAAATACAAATTATTACAAGTTATAATTAATCGATTTTGCAATAATATTTAAATATTTTTAAAATTTTTACTATTATGCATTTTCTAATTTTTTTTTTTTTTTTTTTTTTATAAAGTTGTTCGTTTTTTCTTCATTCTCTTGATATCATCATTAAACGCTTCCGGCAAGTAGTAAACTTGCTACCAACGATAGTGCAGAAAATCCAAAGGCAATAGGACTGCCTGCAAATAAAAATGTAATATAATTTTATGATATGCATATATTATACATTGCACATGTAAAGAAACTTATTTTTATAAATAAAATCATATACATATAAATTTTGATTTTATTACTAGCTCTTATAATCTTTATAAAGTAACAAGTAGCCTTGTGTTTTCGATTTTAGTTTGCATGACTTGCAAAAAAACGATTATCAGATATATACTTAACACTAATGAGTCATACAAAGTTTTTGTAACAATTAAAAAAAACTTTCTGTTTCGTCAAAATTACGAAACAGAATTAAAGATAAATTAGAGAACAATTTAATAAGAGTGTATGACAAATTTTTGACGAAACGTTAATTTTTATAAATGATCCATATCTAGTCTATATAATGAAAATTATCACGACGTTCGTTTATTTTTGTCGCGTCTTATTAAAATGCAAACAACGTTATATAACGAAAAAGTAAGTCATTTGATAAAAAATATTAATTTTACAGCAATTAACATTTTAATGTTGCATTTGAAGATTACATAAATAATAAACTTTTAATTGCAACTATTTTATTGCATATAACTGTCAAACTGAGCTGAAATTATGCAGCGAAATATATAATTACATTTTTCTTATTTGACACCAACACGATTTCAAAATGAATTCGAAATTTCAGTGCAACAATAATAATGAACTTGTTCTATATGTACATACGCCTACTTCTTTCACCAAAGAACAACAATACCAGGCCAAAATATCCGCATAATAAAACGCATTCGTTGTGTCGCGCTATGAAAGTTCGCATACTCTAAAAAGAATAGAGAGAGAGAGAGAGAGAGAGAGAGAAAGAAAGTAAATTAAAAGGTAAAATAGTAAAATAACAAACCACTGCACTGCATGTCCTCGTCGACGACGTAACCTTGCATGCACCAGCAACGTTTACCGACTAGATTCGTCCCGTTGCCAACGACGCATTGAGCACCTGGAGTGCATTCCTCGTCGCCGCTGCACAAGACTTTGACACCTGCAATAAGATTATAACTTATATGAATTAAACGCTCTGTAAATTTTTAAAAAAATTGGATACATTGTTTTTAACTCATTATTATCCATTTGAACTTTTAAATTTATAAAAAAAAAAACAAAAAAAAAAATAGGTAAAATAAAAAAACAAAATGTTAAAATTTTTTTTTAAGCAAACTCAAAACAATGATTTTAAAACAGAATTAAAAAAAAATTTCGAAAAATTTCTTCGTTACCAGAAATTTTCATTGATTATTCACAAGCAATCGAGAATCACGAAATAGTGATTAACGTTAAAATTCATCCAAGAATAGCCGAGAAAGTTATTTGTTTAATATACTTCCGAGCGAGCCGAGAACGTTTTCAGAGCTGGTGTTATTTACACAAGAATTGATGTTTCTTATGTATACAAATACACACATGCACACTGAGGATGTGCAAATCTACCGCTTTGATATTACGTACACGTCGGCGGCCTTGAAACGCCTGTAACTCCTTCAATTTGTCAGTTTGCATTCTGTTCCCTTTTCTTATCTTCTTCCTCTTTCTTTATTTTTATTATCCATCGGTTTGTTACCTTCGTCCCGCTATTGTTTATTCTTTCCTAACTCATTTTTTACGATTATTTTTCACACGCGGTTAACCTATCATTCCGTGATTCATTTTATTGTACTTTTATGATGATCGTTTGTTTGCGAAAACGATTAAATTTTGTAATAGTTTGTGAGATAGATTGACTTTTTTATTTCGATGTAAAATCTAAGCGATCGATTTAACGCATTTGAAAATTTGAATTGTACATGTAAAACTTAAAAATTGTTTAATCCGTTTATAAAAAATGTTAAGTTCTTTTGTATAATACCTCCACAAAACGCTTTTAAAATTGCTATTCTCCAAAATTGTTAAACGAATTCTTTCATGAAGCTTAAGAATAAAAAAAAAATAGAATTAACTGGCCCGTATTCAGTCACCCAAGCAGACCTTATTCAAATAACGCTATCAATTTTTTTTATTTTCCTTTTTTCTCTTTCTTCACGTTTCCATTTACCTCTCTCTTTTTCACCTGTTTCTCTCTTGTGTCACGCGCTCTCTCTCTCTCTCTCTTAACTCGAGGCTTACTACCACGCGACATGCAAGGCTTCCTGCGTGCCTTGCGGAGCTTATCGTTAATCCCTCCCCGCATCAGGAGACGTTTTTCCTTCGTGCACATACGCGCGCGAGTTGTGGAATGAACATTTAACAAGGGATCTATACAGATACACTTGCACGATTTTGTGAAAATTTTGGACTTTTTTCTTGCGTAAATGCGCGGTTTCATTTTGTACTGGACGCGCATACGTGGATATTATCTTGTTCAAGGTAATTGGGGAATGTATTATTGGTTATACGTTTGATGTTACAAAAAATGTAAGCAAAAAACGTAAAAAAATATTATTATTATAACTTTTAATATTAATAATTTCAAACCAGTTAATTAAAAAAAAAAAAAAACAATTTATTTATTTACTCTTTTATCAATAATTATGATTCACTTAGTATTCGCTGTTAAGTTTGAAGTATCCGATCACGTGAGCAATAATAATTGATTACTAACGATAATTTCGACGATATATCACCAAATGGAAAATTGATCAAAATTGCACTCTGTTCTGATTGAAAGTCAATAGCGGCTGCGTTAATATTTATGAATTACTAAAATAATCCGGTAAAATAACAGCGATTAACGTTATTGATTTGATATTGATGAAAGAAATCAAATTAATAAAGATATTAATATCTTTTGTTCCCATGTATAAATATACACAGTATGTCGGAAAAGTTCCTGAACTTTTGAAATAAAAAATCGAAAATTACATCTAAAGAAATTTATTCTAGTTAACTTTCAACATAGTCCCCTTCCCTAGATATACACTCATTTGAGCGCTCCATGAGTGATTCGAAGGCTCTCTGGTACTCCTCTGAAGTTATCGCTGTGAGACGCTCGGTGCAAGCCGCTTGAATGCTCGGTACATCTTCAAAAAATCGTCCTTTCGAGGCCATTTTTAGCTTGGGAAACAGGAAAAAGTCGGCTGGAGCCAGATCTGGCGAGTATGGGGCGTGATTGATGCGTGGGATCTGATTTTCGGCGAGATAACGCTTCACAATGTTCGAAGAATGAGCAGGCGCATTGTCATCCAGCAAACTCCACGATCCCGGTTCCTTGTACTAGGGCCTGATGCGATTAATCCGGCGCTTCAGACGTTTTAACACCTCTACGTAATACGCAGCATTCACGGTGGTGTTTGGGGGCACAAATTCTTTGTGTATCAGCCTCGTTTTCGTCGGTAACAGCTGTTGACGGCCGGCCGCTTCTCTCGTCATCTTCTAACGACTCTCTACCCTTCTTGAACCGACTGAACCACGTGTAAACAGTTGTACGCGACACTACACCTTCACCGTAAGCCGAATCGATCATTTTTTTTGTTTCCGTGAAAGTTTTTTTAAGTTTATAGCAGAATTTAATTGCGCCACGATGTTCAAATTTCTCATCCATCGTAGAGCTTGCACCGGGGTACTAAACACACGTTCACTCAAGCACGTCTATCTCGGCAACTAATGAACGGATACTGGTGAAAAAATTCTCAGACACTCCAGAGGGATGTAGCAACATAGTACCGGTGTCGTCCAAGAGGTGGCGCCACTCGTATAAGCGCTACAAAATAAGTTCGGGAACTTTTCCGACATACTGTGTATCATTAAAGACCTCTCGACAAAACAAATGTTTCGTTAAAATTTTTTTATAAATTTTTCGCGCACAATAATATTATTGTAAAATGACAGTCGATTTAAATTATTTCCAACGATTAATCAAATCCTTAAGAATGAAAAAATGCCTTTCATTAATAATAAATTAATCCGTTAACATTTCAAGGATTGCAAAGTTTATCCATTAATAAAGAAAAAATTATTCCTTTATTCGCGCTCCGATGCCCATCGTTCATAAAGATTAAAAAGCAAACATGCGGATCGAATAAAAGAGCATAACTCAAGAAACGTCCTTACATTCATCAAAAAAAAAACAAAAAAAAAAAAAAAAAAATGTCCTTGTCGTCGTATATTTTCTTTCGTTAAAAACGCATTGTTCGATCAACGAGATATTGCGGTGTAATTTTTTTTCTTCTTTTTATTTTCTTTCTGTTGTTTTGAAGCTTTATCTCAAGGATATTTACGGAATTTCTGCAAGCTTAACGAGCCTTTCTATTTATAAGTTAACGCGCCGGTGAACTCGTTAATCAATTGAGAAGAAAATATTTTTTAATCTTTAATGTACAATAGCTATTTGCTCAAAGCACAAAGGATTAATTAAATTTAATTTTCAAACGTAAAAAGCACGATGGCTGTTAGATTTTTTTTACATATAATCTTGTACTTATTAAAAAAAACTATTTATTGTAGTAAAAAAGGAAAAAACAAAGTATAGTATACTTAGGGACCTCCCTATGCTTATCATTCGCGGATAAATAAAACCAATCAACGACTAACAAGGAATCTACAAAGTTTTCTCGTTTCTTCACCAGCCCTTAATTTCCTATCGCGACAATATTGTGTCCTATACACGCACACACATATGATCGAGCGGAGCTCGTGTCGGCGGAGTGAAAAATAAAATTATCATAATGCGTGCACGCGATTTTACGTGTCGCGCGGTGTTCCTTACCTCCCCTCCTTAAGTTCCGCGTACGATATATCGACGGCCTTCGTTATACTGTTCTTGGATTGAACTTAAGTAGCGTAAGGTTTTTTCTTTCTTATTTTTTATTTATTTTTTTTTTTTTTTATTTAATTTATTTTGCCCCTGTTAAAAAAAAAAAAAAAACGTTGAGAAAAAGTTTAGCGGAGATTTGGAGATTGCTTCTGGAGCTTTTTTTTTAAGTATGTACGAGTGATTGATTTTGAATCGTAACGTTTGTTACTAGAGTAGATATAAATTAAATGGTAATTTATTTTTTGATAAAAAAATTTTAATATTTGATAGGTTTGTTATCGTTAATAATAGTTAATAAGGATTAGTTATTAAATGAAAACATGAAATCAAAGTTTATATTAGAATTCTTGTAAAAAGTTAAATGATCATTGATTGGATTTTATTGTTCAAATGAAAAATAAAAAATTTTTGTTTAAATTCTTTTTAACAAAAATAATCAATATCTACGGAGGATTATTTTCGCAGAGTATTTTTTCGCTAAAACTTTGCTTTTAAATTTAGCCACCTATACTCGTTGGCGAAATAAAAACAAAACTATAGAAATAGACTTTGGAATCATAAAGATTTAGGTGTTTGATTGGCTGCTTTCTGAATGGAAAATAATTCATATCATGGGTGCAGTTAGTATATTGAGCCAATCCCAGCCTTTATAATTTAGCACCTGTCATTCATAAACGGTGCAATTTTATAAATGCAGATGGGTATAGTCGTCTTCCATACAAAAAGCTATTTCTTTTTTAAACCTTTTCGCCATAAATTGAAGAATAACCTTAGCGCGTAATTTTTATATTTGCATTAGTTATGTATTTTTTCCTTATAAATGATTTGCACGCTATTTTTTTCATTAATCAACAGAAAAAAAAAATTTTTTTTTCTGAATAAGTAGTTTAAATGTGTTTAATAGAGCCTTTTGATCGATTAGACTATCAAGATTTTCATCGCGATAAAATATTAAGCCTTAATAAAAAATTTTAAATCATAGAAACAACAAAAATAAAGTAAATCCAAACGTTAAAAAGTGATAATACAATTAACAAACACTTCATACTTACGCACACGTCGCATACAAACAGATAAAAGCGCGAAGGATAAAAGGAAGATAACTTACCTTTGTATTGATTATCGCAGAGGCCATTGCGAGGTTCTCTGTAATCGCCACACAGACACCGCATCTTATTATCCTTGGAGAATATACTTTCGAGGCAGGAAGCTCCTTTGATTCCCGAGCATTCCGAATCTGAGGCGCACTCGCGTGCTTGCACTCCTGCGAAACCAATGCGTTTGAATAGATACATATATGTATATATAGTTTTTTTTTGTTATTTTATCATTGTGTACTAATTGTTAAATGACGAATAAAAGAATATATCAATGTTTTTTATGAGGTATTGTGGGTTATTTTTTTATTTTTTTTTAGATACAGTTGGTAATAAAATTTTTACTGATAAGTTATTTTCTGACAATTTAAAGTAACAATTACTAAGAAAATACGGTTTTTTCGGTAAAATTCTTGTCCAGTCTTCGACATATTCTCCTTTTACCTCCATACACTTACCCCGTCGGTCTCTTAACATTTCGATACCTTTTTTAAAATAAGATTAATCGAGACCCTCAAAATACGCTATTGTCTCCTGCTTGATCTCCTCATTTGACTAAAATCTTTTACCCTGAAGTCATCTTTTCAGGTTTGGGAAGAGATGATAATCACTGGGGGCCAGGTCAACAGAATAAGGTGGATGGGGAAGCAATTCGAAGTGAAGTTCATTAATTTGTGCCATTGTTTGCAACGGTTTGTGAGCTGGTGTATTGTCTTGCAAAAATAGAATTTTTTTCCTCGCCAAATGAGACCGATTTTGCTTGATTTCCTGACTTAATCGGTCCAATAATGAACAATAATACTCCTCTGTTATTTTATTTTCTTTTTCCAAAAAATCTATAAAAATTATTGCGTGTGCGTCCTAAAATACAGAAGCCATAACCTTTCAGGCCGATTTTTGGGTCTTCGGTTGTTTGGGAGAGCTTTCACCAGCTTCTATCTATTCTTTTGATCGTTGTTTTGACTCTGGTGTGAAGTGGTCGATCCAGATTTCATCAATAGTTATTAACTGGCGAACAAATTTTTTTGGATTGCGCTCGAATAGCTCCAAACAATGATTTAAATCATGAGCACGTTGTCATATTTAGTCAAGAGTGAGCAAACGCGGCACCCATCTCGCGTTTAGCTTTTTCATTTCCAAATTTTTATTTAAAATGGAAATAATCGATCCAGTCAATATGCCTGTGATCTTAGCTAATTCACGCACTTTAACTTTAGGATCATCAAGAATAATGTCATGAATTTTTTCAATCATTTGTTCAGTAGTAGCCGTTTTTTCTGGTCCACTAGCATATTCGTTTTTTTTGTTGGAACGACCCCTTTTGAATTCAGCAAACCAATACATAAACAGTTGTTTTCGACGGAGCTGATTCGCCATAATATTTATCTAGCTTTCCCTTCGTTTCTTTTGCATTTTTTTCAGATAAAAAATAATGTTTGATAAGTGCACGAAATTCAACGCTATCCATGTTATAAGAAAATTTCGAAATAGACCGCTTTCAATAATAGTAACTCTATGAATAATTGATATATCAATCTGTAACTTTCAATATAATTGAAACAGGAAACAACTTGTTGAACGAACATATTTGGATCAGGCTCAGTGCTGCCATCTTTTCGAATCCGGCTGCATGTTGAACTACCTATAATTAGAATAAATAAATAATTATTATAATGATGAGCATAATTTGTTTTATTAAATCTGCTCACGAAACCGAAAATTCTTGAAAAAACATTCTTTGTTATACTTCTAAAGGATCCTTGATAAATTTTAAGAGCCTTGATTCTAAATTTTTAGCCTAATACATTGTATAAAATTTATGTGTTAAACTTTTAATAACTTAGTAATAAGAAAAATGGCTAGTACTTATGTATTATTTCCAACATTTTAACTTAACATCCGCATACATAGTAATATAAATTTCTAAACTTGGTCATGCAAAGAAGTACGTTTATTTAAAAAATCACACGAGAAATAACACACGCGCTTATACTAGTAAATTTAATGTTAAACGAGAAATTTATTTTAAACATTTCTGATCACAAACTGTATATTTTCTCCCTGTATTAGATATTAGATTTTATTCACATATCGAATAAAATCCATAAATACATGAAATAACATTTAAATATTCAATGCCTCCTTAACCGCACATACTGGAGTATCCCAAATAATCGTAATACTACAACACGTATCTCCAAAGTAATAAATTATGGTCACCTTTCGTGCCGCCTGACTTATACATCACTTGGGCTCTCTTAACTTCAGTAGAAAAGACGTTTATACGGTCAGACGTCAAGCGGCGACCGAAATCTCATATCTTCGGTTAAGTTGAACTTTTACACAAGTTAAGTGACAAAAGCTCGTGGTAATCGATAGATCGTCGCCGGTGATATTAAAATCGGTAAGCGGAAGTAATCCCTAAATTTTTGCTGAGTGATATATGCGCGCGAGTACACACGCACACATGTACACACGTTGTAAAGTTAGCCCGCGACGGCTCGTTTAACGCTTTTCTTACTTCGCGAAAGAAAAATTGATTTTATGTTAAAGTTGAGCCACTTGACGCTGAGAATTCTTTACGAGTTGTTGGATTTTAATGTTATCTAAGTTAAGAACGAATGGACGGCATGTTTTTTTTTTATCGCTTATTTTTTTAATTACACTCGACTAGCTATTTTTGCTCGAGGGTGAGAAGTAAATTATGCATTAAAATATATTTTATAAGCGTTGTAAATTTATATGTTAACTTTGTTCAAAATCTACCGATGAAAACTATCGCGTAAAGTTTCATACTTACAAATACAAAATTTCAATGCAAGAATTATCCTCGATCGAAACTCGATTTAAATTCCGTGCGTTTGAATTTTGCATCGAAACATATGCACACCAAAATCGACGTATGCAAAACCGATATTATTTATAGAATCATACCGAGCATGCTATCTATCGGTAATAATTACCTTTGCGATCGTTTTTTTCATCGAATCTCGATAATTTTTTAAACGAAATTATAACTACAATAACACCTCGGCAATTTCGTTTAAAACAAGACATCGTAAAAAATAAAGAAAGAAGGAAAAAAACCAAAATCACCGTTTCGCGCCTTAAATCGAAAATCGATTCCTTTTTTTCTTTTTTTTTAACGCTCGCTACAAATCAGGATAAGCGGTACTTTTTACTTCTCGTACGCTCGTTTTACACGCTCGCACACACGCGTGTACGAACTACTACACATTTGCATCACACGAGGCACATAAATAAACCGGCGAAAATTTAGCGGCAGTTTCCGTGTAACGATTTCAATGAAATCTTTACTCGCGATCTATCGATTAACCCTATTTTGTCGTCTTATACCGCTGGTGGAAGGTAACATAACGCAACCCCGCAATGGTTTGAAGTTTACAAAGGAGAAGCGAACGTTTCATCGATGGTGATAAAAATTTTTTTGCTCTCGCGAGCACACACGGTGCTTGATCGTGTGCAATCGTTAATTATCTCTTGGTTGTTCAATCGCTAGAAGACGTTTGTTTAATAGCGAAGAAGGTTTGATTACTTGAGCGTACGAAAACGAATTTCAAGGATGTGAAATAAACCATTGGGTGAAATAATATTTTTGTTGAAATTATCGTCTTAATAATACGAAAGTTTTCTTTATAGATTTATTATTTTCTTTTACTCAAGTTATTTGCATAAAATCAACAAACGCGTTTAAAAAGTAGCTCATTATTTTCATAAACGTCGAGGTGTTCGTTTTTCCCAGCGAAGTAACAAAGTCGCCTTTTATTTTACTACGTTATTTGAAATTTTCGAAAAAAAAAAAAAAAAAAAAAAAAATCATTACTAAATATTTTACCACCTTGAACCTTAACATAATCCAAGCAACTTCGGTCCCTCAACAAAGCACAGGCACAAACTTTATCTTAGACAGTTTACCAACCAAAATTTTACCGCGACAAAGCCAAGCGACAAGCTGCAGTTATAAATTCCGGTGGTCAGTCGAACATTCCCCTGCATACGTCGAGTCTCGAAGGCTTTTCGCGCAGGACCTTGACAACTCGAGATGTGTGTTAGAGATGCTTGATACATGTGGTATTATTCGATACATGTGTAAATCAAGGTGAAAAGGGTTCTGGGTATATGCAACGATTAATGGTATTAATTTTAACGAGTTGATTTTTAACGGATAATTCGACGACTGATTTTTATTTCTTTTTTTTTTTTTTTTTTTATTTCACGAGTTATTTGGTTGAAATATAGTTAGAAAATTGTACGTTTAATGCTTGCGTGAGTAATAGACCAAGAAAATTTGAGAGATTGAGATGTTAGTTTACGTTGGATAAAAAAATTATGTTTCCTGTAGAACGATCTGTAACGATTAATAATAAATCTTAATACTTTAATTTCTTCCTCGTCACAAAAAACCATCCTAAATTAAAAAGAAAAAAAAACAATAAAAACACCAACGGAAACCACTAACCGCTAACTCATATTCCACCATAGTAAACGAAAATCACATGGAGCTCCTACCCTCAAAAAGAAAAAAAAAAAATGTAGCCAAGACATGCGATGCACCAGCAGGGGTAACAGCAACAACAACAACAATAACAACAACACCTCTTCTCCAACTTCTCGAAAGGAGAGAAAGAAACTCGGCAAGAGCGGGTGCGAAAGCGTCGAGGGGAGAAAAATCGATCCGCGATATTAAACTTCCGTCACTTCGCATGCAATGACGTTGCCCCGTGTATCGATCTACCTACACGCTTGTGTGTTCCTTTTCACCTTTTCGTCGCTCCTTTCCTTTGCGTACCTTGCTGTCCTTCTAAGGCTCTGGTTTAAGTTTTTGGAACGAGGAAGAAGAATAAGAAAGCCAGCGGATGGAGTAACGCGATAGGCTAGCGACATTGATAAATACGCAGTGTCATTGCCAAAGTGTTGAATCAAGGTTTAACGTGATTATGCGGCTTTTTTTATTCGTCTTTGAATTACATTAATAATCTAAAGATTAAGAAATGAGTTCTTAATAGATTTAACAGAATTCATTTTTTAAGTATAATTTTATTAAAATGCGTTGATCGAATTATCATTAAATTAATAAAACAGTCTATGCGAATAAGAACTACAATTATAATGTGTCCATTTAATAATTGTATTGCGATAACGTGTGGCGATTTTTTTTTTTTTTTTTTTTTTTTATGCTAAATTTGATACGCAAGACACACCTAATAAATTTTTTCACAAAGAATACGTTTTACTAAAACTTCAACATCTTAAAAAATAAAAATATTTAATAAAACTCAAAGACAATAAATTTCGACCATCGTTTGAAATTAATGCCAGTTCGATATACCGGGTCAGTATCCTTATCTAAACTTAAATAGAGAAAAATCACGAGCGTTTAACACACGAAATTTAATATCAGATTGTATGTCAGAACGATATCGCTTCGTATTTTTATTCCCGAGTAAAAAACAATTTATTTCAAGAGAAAATTAAGCTCGATAAATAGTTTAAGATATATGTGGACATCGTGCCGGAAATGTCACGAGAAAATGGTTTATTTATCGACGGAAAAAAACATTAAATGAACGAATAAACAAGTATTTGTATACAAATATTCAAAAAATAAAGTATCTATAAATTATTATTTTAATGCATTTATAATTCATTGATGGTAGAAAGCTACATTCAAAAGAAATCACACATCTTAAACGATTAAAACGATGAAAAAAATATCGTATTAACGAATGTTTTCTATTTCAATTTTAAAAGTTACACAAAACAATCATAAATGCGTCAAATGTGCAGCATTTTAATTACTCTTTACAAAAAACTCCATCTCCACACAAACTATTATTAATGGAAAAGTATTATCTTCTCATTCCGAAAACTCACCAGGCTGCTTGTTATCGTTGTTCTGATTGTTATTTTGAGGACTGCTTTTACCAAATGTCGTCAGAGCCAGCGGGCAACATGGCGTGACCAACGCCATAATCACAACCGCGACCGCTACAACGACGATTCGACGACTGCTTCCCTTTCTCCTCATCTCTTCTTCGATCTTCCGTAAACCTTCGAGGGATCGTCAAAACTATTCGAAAATAATATCTCCGCTCGTTACGGTATACAAGCGCGCTTATATACGCACGTAAACGCAAAGAAATTCAAAAACAAAAAAAATAAACGAGACGACGGGTTATATAGGATCGGTAAATCGGTTTAAGCTTAAGCTTTCGATAAGAAACTTATCCTTAATTCGCGCGCCACTCGAGTTCACGATCGCATAATTCTCTCGCGCGAGGAATAGGTGAACTGCGCGTGGTCGCGGTTAACGCGGACCTTTTAAGACCTCGGGCAACCCTACCGCCGCGCCGCCGAGGCTTTTCACGTAGGGGCGGGAGATATTGTTTATATGTGTGCGTGTGTATGTTTGTATGCTCGCGCTGTGTGTTTCTTTGCTTTATTTCTTCTTCTTTAAGGGACTTCTCGTTTTGTTTTTTTCTTTCTATTTTTCGTTTACGGGAAATCGATGTCGACGAGCTAAGGATGTTTTAATGTCGTTTGGATAATATAAGATTCGTGTCGATCGTTTGGAAGGATCGGTTTACCGGTTTTCGATTGTGTTCTTTTTTTTTCTTTCTTTTTTTTTTCCTTTTTATATTACCGTATTTGTTTCGAAGCTCAGACGATGAAACTACTCGTATTATTCATCTGATATTTCCTTTATTCGGAGAATTGATTCGTCTGTTAATGTTTTTACGATAATTGTCGATCTGCTTTAAATTTTGTGGATATTCAAATATACTCAATAATATACTCAAATAACCTACAGAGTTAAGAAAAAAAAAAAAACGAACAAATAATTAACAATAATAGATAGTGAAAAAAATATTTATCAAACGTATTACACTTGATGCTTACAAACTCTTTAAATCCAACGCGCGAAAGCATTTTGTCGATTGGCAAATATCGTTTGAAATTTAAATCTAAATTAAGATCATTGTATACAAATTATCGCTTTGTACGTTACAAATCTATTTATAATCCGTAAAAAGTCGAAGCGATTGTTTCCAGCTATCTTTACGACCTCGCCGAGTGTCTATTCTCACAATGTAATTTTATTTCAATAGAATTAGATGGCGTGCGTAATCGAAAAGCATTTTATTTTTATATGAATCCTTACGAAAGTTACGTAAAATCAAATTTCAAACATAAGTTTTATCTCAAATTTTCTTTATTAAATAAATTATTGCAAATAATTTAATTTTATTTATTTTAAAATAATCATTTATGGTAATATTTAATTTGAATACATTAAATAAACAATGTTGCACGCGTCAATATCAGATCTGTTATTTATCCTCTCGATCTTAATAACCTATATTTAAACGATCATCGCTGTACTCGAGTTGAAATACACCAAAGCTGCGTAAATTTATCCCGTCGACCTTGCCATTGGACGAGTTTTCCACGATGCGCCGCTGCTACTTTTTTTTTTTTTTTTTTTTTTTAATTGATGTTAACGAATGCCGCGCCGTCGTTTTTAATGGCTTATTGTTGTTCCAGTAGATTTTCCATTGACAGGAAATTTATGTTGCGATTTGTTTTCCGTGCGTACATTATATCGCGTTAATAGACGATTGGTATAATTGTTGCGAGATGTAGGATTTTATGCGTAAGTGAGTTAAGTAATGATTATAGGATTCATGTGCTTCTTTTACGAGGTTTTATACGTTTAATTTTATCAAAAATATCTTTAAATTGTGAAATATTGCTAATTAATAAAGTCAATCTCAAAATATCAAAGTAAATAATGAGTGAACTAATACAGACATATCGTGTATATTACTTAACACTTTCCTTACTATCGATTAAGACATACTCGGGAAGGAGTAGAATTAAAAACTACAAAGTTTTGAAATCTCATTTTATAATTTTATAAATCTTCATAGAGTAATGATTTTAAGTTTACATTTGTTTATAAGTTGAAAAACTTGTAACTTTATGCAAACAAAATAAAAATTGTAAACGAAAGTACTAGGTTGTTCAAAAAGTTTTGAAAGCGACATCTATAGAGCAGTAGAAGAACCAAAATTTTTACGCCATTTTAATATTTTATCTTTCATATAAACATACCCAAAGTTTCATTCCACTCTGTCAATTCATTGTTTGTTTACAAGCCATTTGAAGTTGACGTGTCAGTGTATTTTTTTTACAATGGAAAAAACCGAATATCGTGCAGTGATAAAATTCTTTGTTTTGGAAGGTTTATCAGCAACGGAAATTCATACAAAAATGGTGAAAGTGTTAAAGGAATCTGCTCCTTCATTTCCAACTGTGCATCGATGGGTTTTAGAGTTTAGACGTGGTCGAAAAAGCGTTGAAGACGATCCACGCTCAGGACGTCCAAAAAGTGCATCAACACCAGCATTCATAGCAAAAGTACAGGATATGGTTTTGGAAAATCGTCGATTGACCGAGAGAGATTTAGCAGAAGCCCTAGACATCTCATTAGGCAGTGTGAGTCATATTTTAAATGAAGTTTTGGGTTTCAGAAAGCTCTGTGCACAATGGGTGCCGTATTCGCTCACAATGGAACAAAAACACGTTCGAATGCGACTTTCTGAGCAACATTTGGAACGTTTTCGAAAGGATAAAAAGGATTTTTTGCGTCGATTTATCACTATGGATGAGACTTGGGTCTACCATCATGACCCTGAATCAAAACAAGAGGCTAAAGAGTGGTATCAACCAGGCACTTCGGCACCGAAGCGAGTTCGTGTCCAGAAATCGGCGAAGAAGGTGTTAGCGTCAGTTTTTTGGGATGCAAAAGGGATTTTGTTGGTGGATTATCTCCAAACTGGCAAAACAATAAATTCTGAATATTATTGTAACCTTTTGGACCAATTGGATGAAAAAATTAGTGAAAAAAGACCCGGTTTGCACAAGAAAAAAATCATTTTTCATCAAGACAATGCACCCGCTCACACAGCTCAAAAAACCATCACTAAAATAACCGAATTAAAGTACAAATTGTTGCAGCATCCACCTTATTCGCCTGATTTAGCTTCTTCTGACTTCTGGCTGTTTCCACACCTCAAGAAATTCCTTTGTGGGAAGCATTTTTCATCAAACGAAGAGGTTATAGCCGTCGTAGAGGAGTATTTTGCAGGCCTTGCAGAAAGTCACTTCCATGATGGGATAAACAAGTTGGAAGACCGTTGGACCAAGTGTATTGAACTTATGGGAGATTATACTGAGCAATAAAAGTGATTTCACCAACAAAAAAAAGTATCTTCATTTCCGCTTTCAAAACTTTTTGAACAACCTAGTATAAAAGAATTTTTGAAGAATTTAGTTTATAAAAGAGTCCATTTTTTTTTAATATAAAAAGACTTAAACTCAGCAAATTTATTTAAATATCATATGAAAATTGAGCAAATTTAAAATTTATTATTACTACTTAACATACATCGTTAAATTATTTTGAAAAAAAAGATTAAAGATTATTACCTGAAATTACATTTTTAACGTATTCGTAAAAATTTCCACCGACAATTTTTGCAATCAATTACAAAAGAAAGCATAACAATTTTTTTTTTTAATGCTTTACAACCACCGCAACAATCATAGTGCGCATAAAAAATGTCGAGCGCAAAGAATAAATATAAAATTTACAATCACTTATCAGATTAAAAAGACATTTAACGTAATGTACCTCTATTATAATCATTAAAAATCACTCGAGAATGAGAGAGAGAGAGAGAGAGAGAGAGAGCAGCAAGTTCCCTCGTAAAATTCGATTATTTCAACGACATACATACACCGCTTGAAAAGTATCGCGATAAAGAAATACGAAAATGCATATATATCGACGTAAATTACAAAGTCGCCAACGTGAAAAAAAGAAATAAAGCAGGTTGGTGGAGCCACCCATTTCCCACCGACAAAAATGCCTAATCGAGCGACGTATTCGTTAACCAGCGATTTTTTATTTTTTGGTTTTTTTTTTTTATTTTTTATTTATTTATTTTTTTTTTTTTGATGACGAAAAATCTTTGACGTTGGTTGCCAAATTAATTCGCGGCAGTTTTTTTTGTGGCTTTGTAACACGCGACTTTATAATTAACGAGGAGGATATATCGATGGGACTTTCATAAATGAGATTCGGTTTAAGCTCGTATATATCGATGAGAAATATTTTATAAGATCGTTGAAAAGATTTTAGTCGATCGATTTAGATTTTAGTTGTTGAAAATAAAATTTTGAAATTTTGTAAATAATCAAATTTTTATTTATTAAAATACAAAATAAAAATTTCGATCGAAAGTCTTGATATCAAGTTTAAATTAAAAAGTAAATTAAATAAATTCAAGCCTAATAATTTAGAGAAATGCTGCAACGATAAATCATAAAAATTTCTAATTAATTTAAATTGTCCCAATAAAAATGCAAATTAATTTTTTTTATTATTATTATTATTAAAAATGTCGAAGCTAAAATAGCAATAGAGAAAGGTATGTTTGATCTTATTATCTAAACTAAATCGCGTGAGTTGATAAAATCAGATATTATACAGGAACTGAAACATGTCAGCGGTTTTAAAGTTTTACTTTTCTCATAAATTTACTTTCTTATTAATCTTAGATCTAAATAAAATTTTCTAACTGATATTTGATACAATGCTACACTAATAATCTAAAGAAGTGAAACTTGCTTCAAATAATCTTAATTTTTAAAAAAATTTTTTTATTAATCATTGTTAAAAAATTATTTTTTATTTTAAAATGTATCTTAATCAATATTTCTATAATCATTTAGTAATCATCATAATATTGTCATCTAAGATAAGATGGAACGCAGTTTAGTAAGAAAATAAGGATAAAAAAAACTTATGAAAAAAATGGTCTTCAATTAGCTGCATTTATTTTTAATTGCCCACAATTAAAGTTTTAGCTGCATTATGTATTACTACATCTTCCTTCAAAAAATTCTTTCATTGTATTACTATTCTGTAAATCCCAACGGCCTTTGAAACTCTTTCGTTCGTTGTTGATCAAAAAAGCCTTAAAACTCCCGATGGCAATCGTTTCGTTCATCGATTTATAAGTGACAAAATATCACGTGCTACCTGCTCGTATCCCAATTACCGAAGCCGTCGATTTCTAAAAATATAACTCTCTCCTTCCTTCTCTCCAACTTCCTTAAACTTTATTCGCTCCTTTTTTCGTTATTACGTGACGAGAAGAGACGAGGCAATTTGTTACACCTTTGAAATAAAAAGGGCGAGATTTCGCTTTATAAATATATATGTATATATACATACGTAACGAAATCGGTTCGCATTTATCTAAAGATAGATAGAGAGAGAGAGAGAGAGACACGAAAGTTAAACGTCACGAATTTCTTTCGATTCGCGCCCTTGACTGGATAAATTTCTTTGTTCACGGTGTTTGGTTCAAGGTATGAATATGTATAATGTTCTTATTATTATTTTTTTCTTTTTATCGTTAATGGAAGGTGCGTTTGATTCGCTTGAAGGTCAACGGGGAGTATACCCTTTTTCACGCTTAGAATTATAATCAGACGAACCTGTGGATGTAATTGATTGCTTTATATTGTGTATTTTTAGGTAGAAAATAAAAACAATAGTAAAATTAATACATATATTTTACCGAGTTTTACGCATTTGATTTATTCAACTTTTTGATGAATTATCAGTTTATTTTTAATTCCTTTAAGCTATATATAAATGCTATTAAAAAGAATTTTTTTTTTTCGCGTTTTTAAATTAGTGTAAAAATAAACGCGCTTGATTTTATATTATATTTGTGAGATTGACGAATTAGAATTCCATAATATTTTACATTTTATCTTATAATTTATTAAGTGTACGTAAACGATTGATAGATAAAAAAAAATTTATGATTATTAAGTTTTTATTTACGATTATGATAAAGAATAAATGAAATTCTTTCAATTCATACACATAAATGTCAAGTTCAAAACGAACGGAGGAAATTGTGCTCAATTCTGAGAAAATTATATAGAATGATAAAGAAATGAAAATCCTTAAAATTAATCGAATGGAAAGTAGAATTAATTTAGTACGAATGAGAGAAAAATACTGTTCGTTGAGATTTTATGTTCACGTCGTATGGTTTAACCGATGAAAAGCTTTAATTGATTCAAAGCCCGAATCGGCAAAAATGTTTTGTTTATACGTACATATGTATAAATACGCGGCAATCAATCCATTGATACCTTATGCAATATTTATCACCGCTTTTCAATCAACGATTCCAGGATCGAGTCGAATTGAAAATTAAAAAAATTGAACAAGGCCAGAAACGCGAAATTAAGACGCCATTACCCTGTCAACTATTTCAATTATTTACGAAGGAAGCGAGTTACAAGATTGACGTAACGATTTACTCCCGTTAACCTTCTCCCTTCTATTGCGTTAGTATAGGAAGTAAAAAATAAAAGAAAGAAAAAAATAAAACGAGGATCAAGTTTCCATCGATCGATCGTGAAAATGCATTGCTAGACATGCAAATGCCGTTCCTTTCTTTTCTTCCTACGAATTTTTTCACTTTCAGGAATGCCGGGATTTTAAGGATGGGCTCGTGATTTGATGGTTCATTTTTTTAGGGTGTCTTTAATTACGCGTCTTCCCTTTAATTAAAGATTTTGGAAGGTCGATTGGATGGATTTTTCTAACTGTGAAATTTAAAGTCGACTGGTATCTATTTTTTTGATTTACCGTTGCTATGTACGCGATGAAGCTTTTCCATAATAAATGATAAATCTCGTGTAATATGTTTTAACGAAATCAAGATTTTTTGCATGCAACATTTTTTGAATATCTAATAGCTGATTCATAAAGAATAATTATAAAAAATTTGTTAATCTGTAAGATGAAATTTTAACAAAAACGTTTATCCAAAATAATTCGCGCAACAAAGAGTTAAATAATTATATGGCTTCACTGGTAGAAATCCCAAATATTAAAAATGGTCTTCGACCCAATTTGTGGTTTGTTTTATTAGTCATAATACAGCAAGCATTTCAAAGTCAATTAATGGCTAGAATTTGATTCTAGTAAATATATTCTAATTTAAATAGCTATAAATAGGCTATTAAATATTAAGATATTTATAAAATAAAAATTATCCAATACTAATATTAAAATGCCGAAAATTTGCCATGAATCTTAAGATTTGTATTGTAAATAAGTGAGCAAAGTAACCGAGGATTAAATTTTTCACGCATGTGCAGACTATTCTCTTCGAGTAATTTGTTAGGTGCATCGTTGATGATATACATTATCAAAGAAAATAGACGCTTAAGCATCTATTTTTTATCTTTGATTTGAATAAGACATCGGTTATTATTTTTATTAGATATTATTGGATATTAATCTATCCTTGATTATAAATATTTATTAAATTAAATTAAAAAAAAAAAGTATTGATAATCGTAAACGTGTTTGTAAGTATCGTTAGAAACAAAACTTTTAAAAAAATTAAAAATTGAGTCAACAAATGAACAATTATTAAATCAAAATATTGAAAGTTATAGTAAAAGCGATAATATTGGTGTGAATGAAAATATTTTTAATTTAAATTAACTTTAAATCATTTCACAAATAATGTAATTTTGTTGTTATTATTATAAATGGAATACACAGACTAGAACACAGACACCCAAACACATACACACATGCACGCAATCCCAAAAGTTATTGCTATAATATAGTTTATTATGGTGATAAACAAACTATATTTTATTTACGGAAAGATTATGATTTGAAATTCGATATTCTTGGCTATTTTCTAACCTTTTTTTATAGATTTATACATTTATTTTCTTTTGATAAGCATCAAATTACCTTAAAATATCCTAAAACTATTCAATATTTTGGAGTGCATTAATACGTAAAAAACCATTGAAAAAAGCGTTACATTTAAGATCAGAAAAAACCCAAATTTAATGGTGAGTTTATGGTAAAGTATCTAATAAAATGGCTAGTTTATACTAATAAAATAGATTCGATTTCTACCAAGGTTTCTTGTGAATTGTTATTCTAAATAAAAAGCCGTTGAAAAAATATAAAAATATATTTTTTATTTAGTATATACGATTTGTCATATAAAAATTTTATTCCACTGATTGAATTTTCTTGTCTATTTATTAATCGTTATTTAATAACCATGATTTTTAAATATCTTCCTAATTCAGGAATAAAATTAATAAACATTTGAAGTTCATTATGTAGTAAGATTCGTACAATTCATCATCACAATGATATTCGTGCAATTTTGTAATAAAAGATTGCATTAATCATTAATGGAATTATTTATTCTAACTTCAAAATAATAAAGTATAAGAAGAGGTGAAATGTGGTTATATTGTTTGAACCAATAGTTGAAATTCAGTTCATTCTTTTCGTCTTCATTTAAGAATCTTCAGATTTTGATGATTCGAAAGATTTTTCATTATTTTGTTTTGTTACTGGCAGTCTTGTTGTAAATAGATTTAGTAAACTTTCAAAAGTGTTTATTGGTTCATCTCTCAAACTGTTGATTTTCATTTTCGACGAATCCGATAAATCTTCGCTTGTGCCCTAAATATTATCCGTCTGTTGACATATATCTAGCCATAATAAAAACAAAATCCATTGTTGATATTTTTACTGTCGGCTTTTCTCTTTACGCTTGGGGTTTTTCTTCTGACGATTCTTCGCTGCTTTTGTCAACGGATCTGGAAACTCTTTGTTTCTTCTCTTCGGATGATTCTTCGCTGCTTTTATCAACGGATCTAGCAACTCTTTGTTTCTTCTCTTCGGATGATTCTTCGCTGCTTTTATCAACGGATCTAGCAACTCTTTGTTTCTTCTCTTCGGATGATTCTTCGCTGCTTTTATCAACGGATCCAGCAACTCTTTGTTTCTTCTCTTCGGATGATTCTTCGCTACTTTTATCGATCGATCTCGCATATCTCGCATCCGCGTTCTCCGTCATTTCTTGGGGCAGCAGAGCATCAAAAACTGGGAACCATGCTTTGAACACTGCTTTCATATTGTTATCAAAATGTGATCTGTCGGTGTCGTTGTGCATCATTTGAATTTTGTCGAACAGCGAATGGACTAGATACTCAAACTCTTCGTCCTTGGCCGATTTCTTCATTGGCACGTTCTCATTCTTCGCCGTTAACATCATACCTCTAGGTGTTTTATCCGAGTTGAAAACAAAATAATTTCGATCCATCTGAGTGTCGCTTTTGATCGATCGCGCAGATATTTGATGACGTAAATTTTCTTTAACGATAAGCTTCGTGATATTGTTAAATCTGTCGTTGGCCAAGAGGGTGGACTCGATTACGTGGATGCGCCATAAGGAGTAGCCCAAAAGGATGAGAACGACGAAGTAGCCGATAAAGCGGATGGCACGACAGATGGTATAGCTTGATCCGTTGTAATGGGTATGTTCGTATGCTGGAAGCTCCATTTTTAGGAGAGCTGATCGATGATCGTTTGGATCATCATATTGTTTACCTGAAATCATGTTTTAAATACTGCTTAAATAACTTGTCTAATAAAGATGCGTTATATTTATAAATTATTTATTAATTTATGAAAGAATTTTATCTAAAATAATCATTTTAAAGATATTTTATTTATTGTTATTTAGTTTTAATGTAAAATTTTCAAAGTTTCAGTTCAAATAACATCATTTGAGCCATTTAAGTGATAGTATTCTTTTTTGTCAATGGCTAGTAATACAATCATCAAAAAATATATTTCAACAATAAATAGTTTGAAATAGTTTAAATTTAACAATATTATAAATGTAACAAGCAAGCACTTTTTATTAAAAAAAAAAAGAAGAATAAAAATAAAATAAAAAAATAATCGACCTTATTATTGATATAACAATAAACAACAAAACAAAAATTAATAATTTCGATCACTTCGAAAACAGAACTTACAGTCGCACTTCTTTTCGTACAGCTGGTTCATATTGTCCGATCTTCTTCGCTCTGATCTTACTGCTATACTGACAAAAATAACTGACCTTTTATCAAGGCGCTCGCTTTTATTCCGTTTCCCCTTGGTCATCGTCTCTAGCGATACGTAAGAGCTTTGCAAAGATAATCAGCCAATTTTTTATTTCGCCTCTTCTCCCATCTTCTCGCGTTATCAGTGACTCTATACTTGTTGAAAGCCAAAGATGTTTTTTATGGTTTGTTTTTCCTTTTAACTATACAAGTCGAGATGAAACTTTCCTTTGGTTTGGTCGATAGTTTGTTATTTATATCAACGATAAATGGATTATTAAAAGTCGTATTTTTAAGGTTTTTCGAGATGCTTTCTTTTACAAGTATCGTTTTCTCTATTTACGTATTTTTATTGCACATATGCTTATACTTTCGTATAAGAAACGACCCACTAACTATTGATTTGCTTATTTAGTTTTATCGTTTTTATTTTTTTATTGTTCAAAATTCTCAAAACAAGTAAAATAATTAAGAAATTGATCATTACAGTCGATATTACACAATTTTTTTTTTTTTTTTTTTTTTTTTATAATATTAGTAAATAAAATAAAATTTTATTATATTTAATCGAGACATGAATTTAATTTAATTTTTACAAAAATCATTTATACTCTTCGACTCTATTTAAGAATTTATATCATTTCATATTTCCATATTTATATATCGATTCGTATTTCGTAAGAAAATTCCCAATTATCCATTCCTCTCAATTAAAAAATCTTCTAAAAGTACGAAAAATATTCACGTCACATCCGCGATATTGTCACCAAACTCATCGACGTTTCGATTGATCGCCTCGGTACTGATCATCCGATACTCGTAGTCGCTCGTTTCCGACACCTCTTCGATGTTGCGTATTCGCCAAACTGAATAAGAGAGCATGAAAATCAAGGTTACGAAAACTGCGACAACGATTACTTTTAATTTCGTTGAGCATACGTCGTTGCGACGACGACGATTCACGGGTTTTGGTAGACGCATTGCGATCGGACGGATTCTTCCTTCTTCTATAGCTTTTCTCAGAGTACCTGAAATGTTCTTTTTGTTAAAATTCTTGTAGATATCAACGTTTAACAAAATATTTATTTTACAATAAATTTATTTTTAATTTTTTATGTTGCTTGCTAACTTTTATATATATATATATTTTTTTTTTTACAAGAAAATATGTTTTTATAATTCTTATAAATAAGTAGTAAATTAAATATAAATAAAATTGATTATAGAAATAGATACGTAAAAAAAAAAATAAAATAAATTAAAAATAATAATAGGAATCAAATGTAGAAGATTTTATTAAGTAACAACTAAGTGATAATTCGTTGTAAAAATAGCAACAATTTTAAATAAGAAGTAAGAAAACGCTAAATAAATATTAATTATGAATGTAATATTGATTACACTATACTGATTATAGCAAAGTATTTTTTAATCAGCACAAGTTTAAAATAATTTTAAAACGTGAAATTTAAAGCACTGCAGTACTTTTGATAAATACATGTAGAACACATAACAATTAAAATTTTTTATTCTCCTGGAACGACAATTTTTATTACAATTGAATTTACAAAGAAAAAAAAAAGAAAAAAAGAGAGAGAGAAAGAGAAACAAGAATTGGCGTTTGTTTCGAGAAATATGACATTAGCCGCTGGTTTATTACACGATTAAACAATTACATGCAAATTTCTGCGGAGAAATTATATTACAATCGTTGCATTAGAAGAGAAAGATAAGCCAACCTTTCGATAGTGTAAATGTCACGCACAGTTTTTCTGTTGGTCATTTTTTCATTCGATAGAAATAGAATCGCAACGATAATCGCACAATATGTGTACTCGTATACTAGAATTCAATGCAAATATTTCGATATCGACGAGCTTTACAATATCACGTGCAACCGGGTAGTTTGAAAAAATTGTTTGCCTTTTGTAATTACTCGTTTTGACGAGTGTAGTTTCTTTCGAAAAAATTAATAACAATAATAATCGGCTAATTTATGCAAAATGATCCGTCATAATATACGTTTCATTTAATAATATTTTCGCCTTTACAAAAACAAACAATAATGCGACTTACGGCTGTTGAAAAAAGTATACTTTATGTAAATAATTCGATGCAAAGTTATTATGAATTCAATATTTTGACAAGACTTTATATTACCGCGTGCATTTATTTGCAGAAGCTGTACATTACACCGCGGCGTCTGTAACATTTACATTTAATTTATTCGCGCATCGAATAATATGGTAATTTAAATGAAATTAATAAAACATTAGAAATAATTTAATTAGCCCAGTGAACCAAAGAAACTGAAGGAAGATTGTAATGGCATACGTATATGTATCTGGTGCGTTAAAAAAATCTCAACGCTGATGTGTTTCTGTTTTTAAATTTGAATAATCGTAATTTTTCTTTATTAAATAAATGTATATGTGTCATTAATAGTTTTATTTATATAATCAATGTGAAAATTTTATTTGTCTACTTAAATAAATTTTTCATCGAAAAATAAAATTAACTCAATGTTTATCTCTACTTTTGCAATCGTATTTAAGTTGCTTTAATAACCGATAAAAATACTCTTATCAACGTATACAATTAATCTATTCAAGTTAGAAGTTATCAATACTTTATGATTCTTTCATCTACTAAAAGTGTCTTATTCAAACAGCATATAAGTGCACGTACGAGCATCGTAAAGAATCATCGAAAAAAAAAAAAAAAAAAAAAAAAAAAAAAAAAATTTTAAAGTAAAATAATGTCAAGGCCTGGTAAATTTAACCGAAAACGTAAGCAAATTACTCGTTATAAAATGTATATACATCTGCTATAAATATCGCTCGAATAAATTTTCGCTCAAGTGCTGTGTCAAAATTTTTTCATCGCACGCACACGATATGTCGTTCCTTCTTCGTTATTATTATATTTTTTCTCTTTCTTACTCGATGTACAGTTAACCGCCGAAGATTGCAAAACTTGCTAGAACTTGCTCACAGATAGTAATCTATCCGATTATTTGTCTCTCATGTATCGTTATGTAATCTACGGTGTGAATTATCGCGTTCGAGCGACACTTTACAAAATGCAAAATAAAGAAAATCGACGATACGATGAGAAAATTTAAACTACTTACGTCATTGTAATTAATCTAATAATAAAATAAATAATTTATTTTTAATCTAGTAATTTTATTTAACGATGTACGTTTACTTTGTTAACAACATTAATAATTGAAATTCTTATGGTTAATCGAGCGTAAAATTAAAATCAATGCGGTATCTGAACCGACTGTATCTGATTACATAACAAATTACGATATAAATAACAATATTACATCCGAGCGTAATCTCGAGTAAAAAAAAAAAATTTCTCACATTGAATGTTTATCAATTTATCCGCTTTACCTCTTTCCCATCGCTTTTCCCTGACTCTTCTCTCGAATTCCTCGAGTTCGTACATGACGGCGAGCGAGCGAGAAAACTGTGTCTGAAATGGTAATTGAATCCGTTAAGACTAAAAGTTAGATTCTCACTCTTTTATCGTAAATGCGCGCGCGTGTGAGTGGTTTGCCGCGCAAACAAATAATAAATTATCGCGTTGAAAGATACGACGACAATGAGAACAACGCGGCGAATCTCGACGCGTAGTCCGGTATTGTTATCTGTCGAGTATGAGATAATTGAGTTACCGTCTATGTGTTTTGTTAGCTGTCAAAAACTTATATAGCACTTTTGATAGCTCTCGAGTTTTTGGTTGCTGTTTCGTTTCTATTTTTGAAGTTATCGTTTAACGATCGATAAGTTTGAATGATTTGGTGTTTTTTTTTTTTTTTTTTTTTTTCTTTAGTAACAAATAAATTGAATTAATAATTTTATCAAAAATAAATATACATTGATTGATTTTTGTCAAAGTTTGTAAACATGATTGTAAATGAATATATCATTTCTATTTATTTATAAAACTCTATAATATGCGTAAAAAAATTCACAGCGTACGGCGAAGAAAAATAAAAATTAATTAATTTTTCTTTTTTACTTGGATCGATTTACTCGATCGATAAATTTATTTGCAATATTCTTAAAAAATACAAATCCAAAAAAGCTTTTCATCATCGTGACAATAACGACAAAATTGCTGTATTCTCGAAATAGAAAAATAAAATTGCAGCTTGGAAACCAATTTGCGTAAAAAAAAAAAAAAGACCGATCTACTCATAAAATAAATTGAACGATGCACATAAAGATTGAAAAATTATGAAAACTAGGGAAGATCGCTTAAATTACAAACCTCGCACACGTATGCGGGATAAACAGTTTTTCAAAAAGCAAAACGCACAATTTTCAATTTTCAAAATCTTAAAAAAAAAAAAAAAAAAAAAAAAAAAAAAAACAAAACAATCCACCTCCTCGCATTCCTACACTCGGAATTCCAATCAACCGCATCGGCCATTATCTCCGAATCGAGAATCAGCTTAAGAGAGAGAGAGAGAGAGAGAGAAATGAACGAAGTAGCCGAGCGACGATCGCGTACACATGACATATATATACATGTCTCCTCAACGTCCGTGACAAGTCCCTGTCTCTGTCTCTCTCTTTCGCATGTACACGTAGATATCACAGATATAGTCATCTCTCATTGTTCGAGAGGCAAGTAAAAAATAGAAAGACAGAGAGAGAGAGAGAGACACGTGAGAAGCACCGGCAAAGTTTCTGGGAATACCGGACTACGTCATCGGGCCGCTAGGATTCGACTTTTTTATTTTTCGTTGCGCTCGCCGACGACTTTGTAATACCTCGTCGAATATAATATACACATCTGTTCACTTTATTTCTTTTCAATTTTTCCTTCGCATAACCTTTATAAAGGAATCGTTACGCGTATATTGTACACACATAAGAGAAAGTTCGTCCTGGCATTGCGTTACGATAATAATTTATTTCGCTTCTTTGCGCGTATGAGCGTAATCGTCGATCAAACGCGTATTTAGCGCATACGCATTACTCGGTAAATTAACGTTTAGATTGCCGTGTCGTATGCTAATTATTGGATGATATCATGCGACTCCGATCGAGTTATTTTATTTTATTTTATTTTTTTTTTAACTCCATAAACGTATATCGCGATTTTATTCGAACGTATCTCTTCTCGTATTCTCTTATAATCGTCTTTGGAATCAAGTTTTGGAGGATAGAGAATAAAGAAGAAGCGGATTCGCTTGATTTCGTCCTTTTTTGGGGGGAGAGTTAACCTTGAAGTTTCTTTCGAGATTCATCTTCGCACGTGTCTCTCGTACAACAAGTTGATTACAATATGTAAACATACGATCTTACAAATTGTAAATATAAACATTATATGATGAGCTTCAAAAATTTTCCTTTAAAGATCGCGCGGAGCTCCACTTAGCGGTAACATAATTTATGCAAATAAGAAGCTGACTCGTATTTTTATACAAGTTTTTATTTATGTCTCGATTGTAAAACGATTTCATTAAAATATTATAATAAATACGCATTATAAATATTAAAAAAATTTATATATATATATATATATATATATAAGAATTATTTATTCGATATAGAATCGTTTATTGTAAAAAAAAAGAAAAGAAAAAAATGAAATATTTCTTATAAATAAATAATTATGATATATATAAATTTTTTTACAAAATATTTAGTATATAAATTACAAATTATATTAGAATATTAAATTCACGTTAAACAAATGAATATTAATCATTGACGTAAACTACGCAATAAATTACAAATATTATTCTAATCTGTAATAAAATAATGGCGCATTGTGATTTTCCTTAGATTATTTCATCTTTGCATTGTTTCTCATCGAACGTATTTCCTTTTAATTCTAAAATTACGGCAATTTTCGTTCTGCTCGCAATAATTCGATATTGCAAACATTGAAGAGTTTCCTTTTGCGATTTATTTTTTTCTTTCGTAGTAAAGCGATAACGCATATACGTATGAACTTTGACTATGTGCGAATATAGACAATTATTTTATATCTTCATTTAGAAGCAGTCACGCGTAATTGCTAATCATTTATTTTGTTTTTTTTTTGTTTTTTGTTTTTTGATTTTTTTTTTTTTTTTTTTGCAATATCACAGATACATTGTCTACAATTATTTTTTGCTTGATTTTTACCTATTTTAAACAAAGACGTACTCATCGCGGTCTCTGCTATATGAAATAATATTTTCTAAAGATAGATATTTATTTTGTTGAAATAAAAAACGCTTAGACAAGATGCTTCGCTCGCATTTCTTATGTGTCGCCTTGAAATAATAAAGTTTAACTTCAACTCGAGTACAGCCAAACGACCTCAAATTAAATTGCACACAGATATATATGTACATTCTTATCCGCCAGTACGTACCTTTTTTTTTTAAGAACATAAAATAACCGATGATATTTTAAAATCCGCATCGTCCTTATACCTAGTCTCGTTTCGTCTATGCTTATTCTTATACTCTCTCAATCCTTAGATCGGTGAACGCCTTGCTTTTCTCACCGATTTCGTCGATTCGCCGGCATTGAATGTAACGGTCGACCGGAACGTCCTTCGGGTATGTCGTATACTCCTCGAACAAATCGCCGCAGCGCACGTAGAGCGAGTCCAGTTCACAGGCGTTGAGCCAACCGTTACCGAGTAATCGCGATAAATTCCCGATGCCGGCGAGCTCTTGGGACAGCGTTGATCTCCGCTCGCGGCACAGATCGGCGAGTATGCCGGTGAAGTTTGAACAGTTGACGAGGCGACCGGTTGTGTTTACAGCTTGCGACTGTTTTTATTTACAGAGAAAAAAGTTAGAGTTACCTATCGTAAAGATGTGTTATTAAAAATTAATTTACTAAGATGGATTTTATGTATACGCAAAAGGATACCGAAAAGAACGAAAGATTAAAATTTCCGTTCGTGCTTTTGTAAAAGTAGATCGTTTAAATTTTACGCGAGATTATTAATGGTGAGAAAAATAAAAGAGTTTTGAAGCCGCTGTTCTTTCAAAATTCATATTTGTTTTCTACGCCGAGACTTTTCTTTTTTAGAAATTTGCGTAAAATTAAATGTAAAAATTAATTATACCATTATTCATCATTCTATTGAAAATAATAAAGTGTGCCAACTCTAAAATATACGTAAAAATGTGACAAACAAGCTGTAAGCGTATTGTAACGTATTCAACGAGTTTCGGTTTACACAATTCTTTTTAGATATTCCTTTCTCCTGTTATTTTAAAGTTTAAAATAAATTTGAATTTTAATGCGAAAACGATGTTTTAACATGAATGAGAATCGTACACCTGTTTTCGTGAATTATATGGTTCGCATTTGAAAACATAATATTTAAAATGTTAAATAGTATAATCGCGTTTAGTTTTCATAAAATATTGAAATTGTAAAAATTTTAATGTTAAAAATATATTTCAAAATTTATTTAAAAAATTTATTCACTACAGGTAATGTTCAGAAACTAATAAAAATAAGTACTAAATCGTAAAATTTTTCTCTGCCACAGCGAGTTTATGCATAAATTGCCACGAGAACTCGCACGTTATTACACTATTAATCGCAGAAACGCTGTAAATATTATACATCATTCTGCTTAATAATAAAAAAATAATTTACAAGCAACGTCCGCACGTTAAAAATTCTTATGTTTCATCGAATATTCGTTTCTTGCACTTACCGTCGAGCTGTCGAAACAATTACTGAAAGCTTTTATGTAAAATCTTGACATTCTTGGCTTTGACTTTGCCAGTCTTTTTGCAAGCTCTGTAGTCCTTTATCAGTGCGCAATTTACTGAAGCTCCAAAGCTCGTCGTTGAACACCTCCTCGCAAGGGATGTACAACTCTCTTATATTTCTAGATCCGTGATTACCGATCGTCTAGTTTTTCAACGCCTCGTTAAGCCTTCGTACCTGCATAGTTTGCTCGCGTACCAGGAAGTCACAACAGAGGTTCCAGATGCCGGAAACTGGAGTAAGCTCGGAGATCGACGTTCGTTCGCGCTTGGCTCTGAAGAATATTGCGTTAAAGTTGGCGCGAGTCCCGTTTAGCGAGTTTGTTCACGGATCGATTGGTTACGAGCGACCGGATTGCTAATGCGATATTGATGAAACGCGGAAATTGCGAGAGGAGTTGATTTGACTTGCTTGTATGGGAAAAGCCGTATTTGGATTGATGGGAAGTGAGTACGTTGCGCAGAAATGTATGCGGTTGTTGATTTTAAAATTATAGATAATAGATTGTTTTTCGAGTTTATTTAGAGTTTATTTTATCTATTTTTTAATTTAATGTATTTACACCCTTTTATTCTATCAAATTATTGATCGATCTTGAGATTAAATTTTTGATTATTGAATGATAAAAATTTTTAAAACCAAAACTGTCAATCATCAAAAACTGATTAAAAAAAATATCAAGCAAAATTTTCTACATGTACCACTATACTCCTTCAACCGATCCGCGTATTCCTTTACGAAATCGTCCCTAACCTCTCCGGAAACCGGTAGGATTTCCTGACACTTAACGAACATCTCGACCGGATCCGCGTAGACTTCCTTGCGCAATCCCTCCTGGAAGACCCGATCGCAAGTCAAACTCAGCTCGCTCACTTCCTCCTCGAGCGCCCACTTTTCCGCTTAGTGGTTAGGGAGAAAGCCTCGGGACAATTGCTCCTTGGTCAAGCCGTAATCGCGACACAATATGGCGACGTTTCGCGTTGCGTTTTTCCAGCCGCAGCCAATGTCGATGGCTCGTTTTTTTAATATAACGAGAGATTTTTTTCAAAATAAGAATTACGTCATTTGCTTTAAGTTGAACAAATAATTAATTAAACATCTTTAGCTTATGTAGTGATTATACTGTCCAATTTACTCGTATTTTTTAGAAAACTCCAAATGCAACATTTGATGTAAATTATTTCTTCAATTTTGAATAATTATTGTCAGTCGATTGATAAAAATTATAAGATATTGAATTAAGTGATTAATCAGGTAATTAACGTATCTGAAATTTACGTTTACTTATCTTTTCTGTGCATAATTTAGATAAGATTGAGCTTTCAAAAATTCTTTTCTGCAACAAAAATAATTTTTCATATTTCGTGATAAAAATCTGATAAAAATTTTATGATTTCCACACGATAATTAAATAATTTCAACTCTTTTTATTAACATTTTATCAAAGTCAATTATTTATTGTTGAAATTAACAATTAATAGTCGCTGGCCAAGATGTAAATAAACACAAATGAAAAAAAAGACTCTTTCCAAAAATACAGACATTTCTACCAGTCTCCTTTTACTTTCCGACTTAGTACCTTTATAAAGAGTCATACGTTTAATAAATCAACTTACCATTCGCATAAACTTCAATAATATCCGCAAATCAAGCGCAGCTGCATCTCGACAATTTAAATAATCAAAAATGAGTCTCGTCATAAGTTTCGAAACGTTGTTTTTAAATGCGCCGTTACAAGGCAAATACAAATCGCCGAAATTGTAATTCTCTATGTCATCCCGATGATCGATCGATCGTGTCATCCCGAGATTTAGTTCCTCGAGCCTAACTCCGTTGTCCCAACAGAGTTTCAACGTTTCGTCGAGATCGAATATCGTACCGTCGAGATGGAACAGCTTTTGCAAATGCTCGCAATTTACGAACGCGTTAACGAGCGTTGAATTATAAAGCTCAGCTCCTAGTACGAGTTGTAGTTTTCCACGGTAGCGATCGGTGAGAGTATCGTTATTACGATGCCGTATAAAAACACGAAATGGAAGATATTTTTTTCTGGGAAAGAAAATGTTATTTATGTACGTGCATTTATGTACAGACACTTGCAGGTGCTTGAGATACGATTAACAATTTACTCTCGGCACGACGATCGCTGGTAAACTATATGTATGTATGCGTTATGATTACTACTGCGGTGCATTGAGTAATTTTTTAATTATTGCTTTTCCACGGCGATCGGAAAGAGTTTTTCAACTTTAATTTAGCGATAGGAGCACCGCTTCGTATGAATGTGTGTGTGTGTGTGTGTGTAACCTTTAATTAACGCTCGTCGTTTGTGCGCATTAACGTACTTTAGTAAATTACAAAAGTATACGCGTTATGATATTAATAATTATGCTCATAAATTTTTATCGATTAATATCTATAGATACAAAGTCAAGTCATGATACAATAATAGTGAAATGAAAACGTTTAAATAGAAATTTAAATTTAAAAAATGATATTTGTTTAAGCTAATTAAGCGATTGCGCGTATCCGCTCGCATACACGCACACATATAGACAAAAAAAAACATAAAAAATAATTGCTAGCACATTTAAAAGTCAAGCAGCGTAAACAAGTCCCTCAATTTAAGGCGTCTAAATGACTCTTTAAATTCACGAACACACACACACACACACATGCACAGACGGCTCGCAACGAAAACAAAAAATTGCACGTCAACGCATTTTAAAAAAGTCGAGCGTTGCGAAGAATTTTTTTTTCTTTTCCCAACTGCGATTTTGCAAGCTAATCCGGAAAATCAACGAGTCGGTCGTTATGTGCCGACTTCGAAAAAGTCGTGAAAGAAAAGGTAGTAAATCGAGTCGAGCGAGTAAAGCGAGTTTACTCAATTGCGCGAAACCAATGGTAAATTTAATTTTTTATTACGGGAAACAAATGCCACTGGTTCTCCTACTTTATACCGTCCAATTAAAAATTAAACTTTCGACACATCCTTTTGTTAAAAAAAAAAAAAAAAAAATACACAAGACCCATGTGTTTATATAAAAAGAGAAAAAAAATTACTCGACATCCTTCCTTCAAAGATTCGCTCGTTGCACAAGACGGCTCACGAAAAGTCTGCTTCGTCACCTTACCTTTTTGTCTTCTCGACGACGATCTCCTTTGAAATCTCGTGCGATAAAATCCTCTCTCTCTCTCTCTCTCTTTCTCTCTCTCTCTCTCTCTCTCTCTCTTGTTGATTAACGATGCATGCGCTATCGCTTTTGTACACGAGACATTTTATTTACGAAGAGACTTATCTAATTATACGAGGGGGAATGCGCAAAAAAAATAAGAATCTTACGCTTCTCGTCGGCGTCTTATACGTGCGAAAACTGCGAAGAGAATCGAACGTGTATATTAAACGTTTCTGTATGTGTCTATAAGTCGCAGGAAAGCACGTGAGATTTATTTGTATCTTTTGACATTTTATTTTTTTTTGTTTTGTTTAAATAACTTTTATTCGGTCCTCTGTAATATAGTATGCATACTTTAGAAAAAAATGAAAGTTAAGGTCGTTGTTTCATTTTTTTTTTTTTTTTATACAATGGTAAGCTTTATATTTTTGAAATTGGAATACAACGTCGTCGCATTAATCACATTTTCGTGTAATTACAAAAATTGTTCATTTTTGTATGTGTATATATATATATATATATTTTTTTTTTTTATGAATTGCACTATAACATATTGTGTTGTAATTTCCATTATTTTTTTTGTCAGCATATTAAAAATAAAAATATATAATTTTTTGAGTAATTTATCGTGGATTTAACGACGTTAATTATCGTCATTTAATAATCTAGCACGTTTTTTTCCATTTCGAAAGAGAAAAAAAAAAATGTATAAAATTACTTCGTGCTTTTGCCTTATTTGCGCATCAACGTGGTAATGTTTTATATCGTCATTGTTATTATCTTTTCATTAAATATGATAAAAATACAAAATTATCGAAATGTCTTTATATAAATACTTTTTTGTTAAAAATAAAAAAAAAGAATTAGTAATCTATAATAGAAAAAAAAATAAAATAACATCTGTAAAATCAAATTTATTTTAAGTTCGATTATGTGAAAAATGAAAAATAAAAGCAGATCGTTTTTTTTTTTTTTATTAAGATCAAACGTACACTTTATTAAGTCAATCAAATATATAATATGTTCATAAAATTATCACAAAAGTGTCATATTTTTTTTTCTTATACAAAAAAATAATGATATATCTCGGTAACAAAAATATATGTATATAAAAAAAAAAAAAAAAAAAAAAAAAAATAATAATAATAATAATAATAATAATACACACTTTTCAAAGAATTTATTATTGCCATATGTAATTTTCATTTGTTTTTTTTTTTTTTTTTTTTTTTTTTTTTTTTTGTAACGATCGGTACGTTTTTTGTCGTAGTTGTTGTTACTTTTTGCAAGCCGACAGGTGATCGTTTGCTTTTTCTTTTTTTATACGTCGCGCGAATCATCTGGAAGGTCTTCACCGTCGACGTTTCGAACGGAACCGCACACGTATTGACGCGGTACGTGCATCGCTAATTTCAAGGTCCGCGTACCGCCGGTGATAATGTCACTGCTTGATACTCGCCGACACACATATTCGGATCATGGCTTTGTCGATATTTTTTCTTTTTTTCTTTTTTTTACGCGTAACTTACCGCTTTCTCCATCTCTCTATCTCTATCTCTCTCTCTCTCTCCCTCTCTCTCTCTCTTTTTCTGTATTCCAATTTCCCTTTAAATTTTCGCGGACGCGCGGGTGATAGAAATGCTCGTCACGCTACGAAAAGTAATAGAAATCAAACGAGGATGGAAATAATAAACGACTCGTTTTCTTCCTGCTGCCGCGGTGCTTATTTATTTATTTATATTTTATTTTTATCTTTTTCTTTTCGAGAAATATGCACCTTTACCGTCGCCGACTTTCTCCTTGGGTTAGATGAGAAACCTTCTCTTAGGATGTTGCTTACGATCCTTCCAATCGATATTTTCCGCACGCGTAAGATATATACACGAGGCTCTAATTCGCGAAAGTTTTCCATCGCATAAACTTGAAGACGAGTCGAGGAAAGAATACGAGAGTGGAGGTGAACTTTCACCAGGTAAATTTTATACTCATTGTTTGGATAGTATATCTGGTTGGAAAGAGAATATAGGAAGTTTACCATAGAAAAGAAACGATCGTGTGTTTTTTCTAATAAAAAGATGTGTTTACTTTTAAACGCGAATCACGCTTAAACGACTGAAATCGGTTTAAAAAAATTATTAGTTTTTGTTTTTGTTTTTCCTTTTTTGTGCGTAAAGTACTATTTTGAGCCAAATTACGATCCTCTACCGTTTCCTTATACGATTTTATGGATTGTTTCTTTTTTTTTTTTTTTTTTTTTTTTTTTTTGTTGTACTTGCATCTTATGATATATCTTTTTACAATCGTAATTTTCTCGATTACGCGACGTGCAATTTAACTTCTGCGTTTGTATATATATATATATATATATATTTAATTACAAATATATGTGCATATATATTTATATATTTCGACTTTCCCGCGCGTAAAATCATATACTCTCTTAAATTCTTATCGATTTTAAATTAAGAACTAATAATAATTATATATCACAATTTTTTAAATCGTATTTTCATTATCATTTTTTTTTCATTTCAAACTTATAAACTTACAACTTAATAATTAGGATACTATAAATTTAATTGTTGCTTTATTTTGCGTTAAAAATTCTTTTCACCATTAATACATTACTAAAAAAAGAAAAAGAATAAAGAAGAATACTTTCATTGAATACCCGCATTAAATTCGTACTTTTTCATAATAATTTATCTTACTGCGCATTCAGCTTGAATTGTTGAAAATGAACAAGAAAAAAAAAAAAAAAAAAAAAAAAATTAACATGAAAAAATAATTAGTTCTGCGCGGATTCGATGGGATTCTGGGACGGCGAAGCCATGTTCCACGGCACGTCAATGGGATTAAGTTTGGTGCTGCGGGCCATTACCCTTGGCGCCTCCTGTGGCTCCTGGAGTGGCGTTATCTGTGATGGCTCTTGAGGTTGCATTGTCTGTTGCTGTTGAGGTTGCAGTTGCTGGAGATGTTGCTGCTGTGCCTCTTCGTGATTATCGTTTAAGTTGATCATGGACTCGCCGTAGTTGTTTACAGGAATGAAGGACTTCATTAGAGCCTCAGGGATTGGCAGGGGGAAGGTGCTTACCTTCATGGTGCGCACGGGAATTTTCGTCACCTCAACTTGGTGGTTTTGTTGCTCTTGAGATTCATCACCGTAATGATTCTCTTGATTTTGATTTAGTGGTGGAATCAACGTTTTCATGACTATGTCTTGGATGGGAATTGGCAGAGGATTGAACCTGTCTGATTGATTCATGTCCATGTCCCCATATTGATGTGGCTGAGGTTGGTGAAGATGCAGTGGCTGCATCTGTTGATGTTCTTCTGGTTTTTCATTAAGAGGAATGATTTCGATATTTTTCGATGCTGGGATTATGGTCTTTAAGAGAATGTCTTGAATTGGGATAGGAAAGGGGTTGAAATTTGAAAGAGGCATAGGCATTTTTGGTGCCTCGACTTCGTGGCTTGGTTCTGGAGACTCGTTTAACCTGATAACTTCGAAATTATTGTTGATATTAGAATTTTCCGGGACATCCCTTCTGACGCTGAAGTCTTCCTGAGGTGGGAACATTTTTAATTTGATGCTTTGAATTGTGATCTTTGGCATATCTTCTTCAATGTTCTGTTCCTGTTTGTCGTTAAATTGAAAGATCTTCATGTTGGGAGGAAGAAAAGACTTAACAATACCTTCAATCGGGGGCAACATCTGCTTAATTTTAATGTTTTGGGAAGCCATTTTATGTGACATTTCCTCTTCCATGCTATTTTGTTGCTGTAGCTGTTCAGGTTTCTCGTTGAAGTGGAAAATCTTGAAGTTGCTGACCGGCTGTAACAGAGTCTTCATGAGAATGCTCTCAATTGGTAACGGTAGCGGCTTATTCAACTTATCTATGTTGTTACGTAAAAATGGAGTCAATGCTGTCTTTTGTTTTTCAGCTTCTTGAGCTGCAGCATTACTAGCTTCTTGCATCTTGTTTAATTCCAAAACTTCAAAGTTGTTCTCGGGCATCAAAAGCTTCATCAATACATTCTGAATGAAGTGATCTTCGATAGGTTGATTGCCGAAGATATCAAAAGTTTCGACCAAGGGTTTGATCCATTCTTCTGGATCAGCTGGATTGGGATGATCCCGAGCATCGTTCAGTTCCGTCACCTCCGAGTCCTTGGCGTTTTTAAATTCCGTTGAAGGAACTTTCTCATCGACGGCCAGGTTCTCAATATTTTTTTCCGAACTCTGAACTTCGACTTCTTTAGATTTTTTCGCCTCAGGTTCTGAGTTTAAAGAGTTTGTCAATTTGTGGTTTTGGTTCTGCGATTCCGAAAGTTTCAGATCTTGATTATCAATCTGAGGCTCGATATGCTTCGCATTTCCAATCGATGCTATCAGCGGTTCAGCCCTCGCTGCTCTCGCTGAAGCTATTTCTTCTGCTCTCTCATCTAATGACATCTTATATTTGATGAGTTTGACATCATCGTTGCTGTCGCTCACAGTAGATTGAAGCTGCTGCGTGTGCCAGTTGATGTAACTCGTCAAATAGACGAGGTTCTGAACCTTGAAAAGGGTGACGACCGTCAGACCTAGCATCAGAACTACACCTACGAGAATAATGGCCTTGGGGGCCGAACACTTTTTGTCGTTGCGATTGGTCCAGTTGAGATCCACCGGCACCTCGACCTCGGTAGGCGCGGTTTTCTCATCATTCAAGGTAATAATTACCTTGCCTGCAAATGGAAAAACAAAAGAATGCCATGATAATCTGGGACAAGTGAGCGGAGATTGTCTCACTCTCTTAAAGCGTTAAAACGTATCGTTCACGCTCCAAAGAAATGAAGTACTTGACACCGAAACATCGTATACAATTGTTGCAACTTTTTATAATAATAAGATATTTTGAATGTTTATTAAGAATTATTCTAGAGCTAAAATTATTTTACTTGGTAAATATAATTTTAATTTTCTTACAAAGTTAGTTGTTAAAATAGAAAAAAGAAGGTAAATAAAAATTAAAATAATCTAGATTTTCAATTATTTTTATAGTAAATTATTTTTATAAGTAAATTGCTCATATTATAATGCTACTAAATCAAAAAATATATTTAATATTCTTAGATGACAAACAAGACATTTATAAAAATAATATCAAACTTCAAAATTTTCCGTGGATTAATTCTGAAAAGAAAAACTATTCAGATGCTAATCCTACTTTCCAACTCATAACGCGTACCACAACGGTTCGTACTTTAAGTTACTTTGTATGCTTTCTCCGTTGGCATATAATTGAGGCCTCGAAGCGAATAACCGGTTGGGACTTTTATTCGCTAAATTGAAATGCTCTAATAATTGTATTTAGATTAAAATTTTTTTAAATCATGGAACACTTTCTTTTTAACCGCACTCGGAAAATATGATATTTAAATTATTAGTAGGGGAAAAAAAATAATACCGATTCACGGTAATTTGATATCCTATTAATTAAATTTCTAACCAATCATTTATTCAAGGGCAATAATTTATCAAAGTTTTAATTATAACAAATGTCGGAGTGTATCGGAAATATTTATGTCGTTAGTCCGAGCGGTGCGCGCGTCGGTTTTTACATAACTGGCTACGGAATAGCTGATTTTTATCCCATGATTTCTCAAGAAAATTTCTTTAAAGGAGAAGAAAAAAAGGAATCTTATATATTTATTACGAGCTTACATAAGATTGTAGTAACGATGACTTTTCCAAGGATAATCTGTTTGTACACATACGTATATACCGCGGAGTTTATCCCGAGTTTCTTGCGACACGTATAAAATTAATGAATGTTTTGAATTCCACGGAGTCGGAGAGAAGCATTACGATTTCACAATCGGCAAATAGAAGCACCAAAATGATCGATTCGCATGTAAAAGCGTGACGTTAACGAGAAACGCCGTATCGTTTTATCGGCGGGAGTTGGATAATAGAAAAAATGCGACGCTGGTACTTAGTTTAAATGCGATCTATTTAAATGCGCCGGATTATGAAAAAGGACTTTTCCACTATGCGCTCTCTCTTTATAAGGCGAGTGCGATTGGTCGTGCCGCTGTGTTGCCAAGTCTTCTAGTCGCGTCTATGTTCACTTGTAATTTACTTGCGGTTATTTATGTAATGTTATGCTTTCGTAAAATCTTTTAGACGCTTTGAATTTAAGTGCCGGATTGTACGTTTTTTTTCATAGCTGAGAGAAGTAAAGTTTTTAGAAAATTGAGAAATATTATTATTATTATTATTATTATTATTATAATTATTATTAAAAAATGGAGGTCAATGCCATTACATTTTGAGTAGATAGAGCAGAGATTATGTTTTACGATTCGTTAAATTTATACTTTGCTCGTTATTTTCAAAAAATTTTGTTTTTATCCACTTGAATTTATTCAATTATATTAATAAAATTTATTAACAATAATAATAAAAAACGATTTTACAAAAAAATTTTTTAGAAAATATTAATCATTTTTAAACTGCTATCAAACGGTATTAAATTACACGAATCTAAATTTATTTTCATCCTTATTTCTCATCAATAACAGAGTCACACAAAGTCCAGTTATTCCAGAATAACCTATTTTTTAATGAAAACAAAGTTAAAAAATAATAAAAACAATTTTACCATTCGTTCAAAAATAATACTCCAATATCAAGCATCCACTCACATACACAATCACATCCGACACCTGTGGAATTATGCAACGCAGAGTAATGGAATCGCGAGCGAGTGAAGAAAAAAAAAAAAAAAACAAACGAAAAGGAACAAAGTGACATCCGGTTTGTGAGCGGGGCCCGAAGAAAATAAAAATACCCGATTGAACGCGCACAGCTTGTAAAACGAAAAGCCCAAAAGATAATAAAGAAATAAGACGCGGCATATCGCAGCTTAGCAACAGAGAGCGGTTGATCTTGTTTGACTTTAAAAGAGTGAGCGGTAAAGGCGAAGAAAAATTAAAAAAAAAAAAAAAACAGAGTAATTGCTCACCATTGCACGTCTTCTTCCACGGTTCCTTCATCTTGACACAAGTGCTCGAGAACTATTGACTGAACGGCGGAGCGCCGTTCGCTTGGGCCCTCCTGGCACCTAAGCACTTCTCTCTCTCTCTCTCTCTCTCTTTCTCTCTTTCTTCCTCCCTCCACTCAGCGGTTATAACGGTGTGTGCGTACCGGAGCGACTATACCTGCTGGAGCCCACACGGTACGCTAAGACCTTTCACCACAATTCTCTCCTTCTTGCTCTCGGCGTGCTTGTTGTTTTTTTTCTTTCTCTCTCTCGCGCGCGCTTTTTTTCAAGTCTTCCATAAAGAGAGAGAGAAAGAGAGAGAGAGAGACGGAGACTATCTCTACCCCCCACTTCAGTCATGGTCGAGAAAGTTGCTGGGTCAGCAACTCGCTGGTGAAGAGAAGAGCGCAGCAGCAGCAGCAGCAGCAGCAGCGCCGCGTGACTCATGAGCTGCTAAACACTCGCTTCTTATTGCGGATGAATTAGCCATTTTTTGGTTTTGTATATATACATGCATATACGTACTTATATGTGTGTACGTAGACACGGGAAACTCTATAAACGGCTTTGCCGGTCGATGGATGAATTGTTCTTGGTCGTTGCCGGTTGCGTTTTATTGAATCGCGAGCGAATGGATTTTCATAAAGGTGTATGTGTATACTTTAATTGTGTGTATGTGTGTATTACTTGAGAATGGTTATGTTTCGTTATATTATTTTTATTTATTTTATCCTTTAATTTATTTATTTATTTATTTTTTTTTTTCTTGTAATATAATCAAGAAACCGGTTTGAAAACGTATTTGATCTTATCGAATAAAAGAGAGAAGTAAATCTTCACGAGTGCATTGTGTAAAATAGTACAAGAACGATTAAGAAATTTTCGTTTCAGTTTCTCATTTAAATCGCTTAATAGAACAAAAATTAATCTGAATATATTGAACTTCTTTTTCAGTTTTGAAGGTACGAATAGCTATAAATTTTATAAAAATTATTTTAAACCGAAAAAGTAAAAAGAAAATCAATCGATAAATATTTAAAAATTCGATTTCCAAAACAAAACATCATTACCAAAAAACAAACGCC